>JACXGI010002702.1:51521-70547 GCA_016801175.1 Esox masquinongy | reverse complement strand
TCTCTCTCTCTCTCTCTATATATATATATATATATATATATATATATATATATATATATATATATATATATACATGTTTATGTAGTTTAATGTAAATTCTGAGACAATTAACAATGCAAACATATGACATTTTATGAAGGTACTTTAATTATATATATATATATATACACACATACAATGAAAAATATATTTATAAAAGTCCTCTTGGGCTATATTTTATTTCATCAGATATTATGCATTCACCATATTTTCAAATAAACAAAGCACAAAATATACAATAAAAATAATAACAATATAATATTTTAATGTAAACGTATACTAGTTGTCATCTTATATGGACAGGCTTTAAAGTAAAAACGAACTCACATTTCGGTGATGAGAATTTAGGCTGTAAATGTATGAAATTCTAACAAATATATACATATAATTTAAAATAAAACAGTTTCCCAAAGTCAAAAGATTTCAGTGCACTTCTATATTGTCACCATAGACAATATTTACTCCATGCATGCTATAAAAGCAAGTATGAGTCAACACATTTTGACTCAATTCAGTACTATTTTTCCTCTTGAAATTCAACAAGAGGCAATCCAAAACAGGGCTGTAGCCTAACACAGTCATTACAATTATATCCAAGAATTGCAAGAATGGATACATTCCTTGGTGAATTATAAAGATCCAGGAAAAACCTCAGCTATGTCATTGGGTGGAAATGACTGGGCAGAACTAAACAGTCTAGTATCACTGCTGGGGTGGTGACTTGTTCGGACGGTGTCTTGGCCATTTGGTCAAATAATTAGTGCCTTATAGGTGCTTTTGTGGCCTCAAAAGTTTAGATCCACAATGTAATTTGTCCTCATTTCATTTTTTTCATCTGAAGCGTTTGCTTATGGGGGACCTTTGTGTTTGTTTAAAACATGATGGTACTAAGATACATTTGATTTTAGATGTGTATGGAAATGTGTTTTGAATCAAAACACAATTTATCCATTGTTTACCAGAAATGGCATGTTTGCACCCTGATAATTGGGCTAGCACGATTGTCAGCTTATCTGTAGGAAAGGGCATCTGCTACATGAGTGAAATGACAAATGTAAATACTGTAAGTATCTTTATACTATAATTAATGTATCTAATTATACTGCATTAATTGCTTTTCTTTCTGTTTTACTTTCCATTTGGTATTGATCTCATGGATGTATCCTTTGAACAGTTCTTTATTCAAATGTATGTATTTGACAGGTGTGACTGTGGAAAAACTAGCAGTATCTCCTAGGGTGTGATGGGTACACATATTGCAAATAAGATCATTTTTCTCTCCAAAATGAAACCATCAAAGGATTACGTACCAACAAATACTTTGCTTTCATTAATAGACCCAATGCTATGATTAAATATAGACAATCATAATCTCATACTTTTAAAGAATAACAGCTAATTTACCAGCATTTCTGAAAATGAATGCTGTTTTGGCACAAAACTCTTAACTATTTTGTTTACTGCCCATTGAAATAACAGTTTATTAAACCTATCCAATTATGTTGGACAACAGACAAATATTTGTTTATGTGGACCGTTGATGTTGTCCAGCAAGCTAGTCGGGTGATTCGTCAACATAAATAATACAAATACATTTAAGCAATAGAAACACAGATTTAAAAATGTGACTCATGACAAAACGACAATTGTGGGTTGGGAATTAATTCCGCAGTTAGACGCTGTGATGATATTTATTAGTTGACCTGATTCTATCATCCAAATATTATTATAATACAACAGAGAATTCTATACTTATTTTTCAGAAGGAAAAAAATGGATCGACAAACAAAACAGTTTGTGCATAAACTGTTCCCCCTTTGTGTCCTGTGGGGTTCAAAGGAGGAACATTATTTACAAAAGCACCAAAATACTTTATCACCAGAGGCAAGGGCAAGAGTGTTTTAATGACCTGATTCTATAGGGCCTAGGCCAACTGCAGGCAAACTCAAACTGCAGAGAACCCATTGTGTGTCTAAAATGACATCCTATTCCCTATATATTGCACTACATTTGATAAGTGCACTATATAGGGGAATGGGGTGCCATTTAGGCCGCAGGACCCCAGCCGCGCAGCATGCCAAGCTTTGGGTCAGTATTGAGATGAAACAGAAAAGAAAATTGACTGTAATGAAAACCAGAGGGCTGGGTCCCAGGTCCCGGGTCCGGCTTGCTAAAGAACTGGCCAAGAGAATCTTCTCCCTTCTCCCGGCTTTTCCAACCATGTTGAGTGTGGAAGTTGATCCAAGGCTGCATCCAGAAAAGCACCCTATTCCCTTCAGTATATAATGCCGTACTTGGGCTCTGATTTAACGAAGTATGCTAGATAAGGAGTGTGGTACTATTTGGGAAGCATGGATACCTTAATTCAAACCAGGGCCAGGGACAGGCTGAGCTGGCTGCACCACAAGGCCTGGTAGTCCAGTGACTTTGATTCTGTTTGAAGTTCTGTGAGTATTCCGCGGCACCGTCGGTCGGCCTGCTGGGCCTGGTTGCCATGACTACTCTAATTACCACGCTTTACTGCCAAACTTTACAGCACAGGAAAGGAGCCATTATATGTTCTGCGGGGTGTTCGTCTCCCTTCTGGGGCACATGTCAAAGGTTACGCAAGGGAACCCAAAATAATTTCACTTTGAGTCTTTGCACAGGTATCATAGTTCAAACACAACGCAACAGAAGAGAATGCTTGCAGCATGCAGTGTCTGTGATGTAGGAAGGGAATGATTGCAGTATGCAGTGTGTGTGATGTAGGAAGGGAATGCTTGCAGTATGCAGAGTATGTGATGTAGAACGGAATGCTTGCAGTATGTAGTGTGTATGATGTAAGAAAGAGAATACTTGCAGTATGCAGTGTGTGTGATGTAAGAAGGAAATGCTTGCAGTATGCAGTGTGTGTGATGTAAGAAGGAAATGCTTGCAGTATGCAGTGTGTGTGATGTAGAAATGGAATACTTGCAGTATGCAGTGTGTGTGATGTAAGAAGCAAATGCTTGCAGTATGCAGTGTGTGTGATGTAAGAAGGGAATGCTTGCAGTATGCAGTGTGTGTGATGTAGAAAGAGAGAAAATAAAATAATTTGGCACAAAATAGTATTTCGATAGCATCAACAGTTCAGAATGTGGGATTTTGATCTGCAGTTTCTCAACAACACTGATGTCAGTTGAGTATTTCTGCTGTTGGCAGAATCATTATCATTAAATAGTTGTATGTTTTGAATCTGAATTCACAAAAATCAGACATCAATCTAGTTTTGCTATGTTTTGTTTATGTACAGAATGACAAGTGACGTGCATGATGTCAAACAACTCTTAATGGGGCCCGATCTACTTACCCGGGGAGGGGAATGAAGGTGTGTAAATTATCCTACATGAAAACTACCATTATAAAAACAACCACCCATCCTCTTTTTAATCGTTAGATATATTTTGGCAACTGCACAGATCTACATTTGACCCAAGTGACAAACTCATTAATGTGAAACGCAACGTGTTTAGACCTATTCACAACAATTACGTTTTTTCTTTTTTTTTAAACACTGTAAAAGTCTCTAATATGATCAAACCACACAATAACACTTTCTCACAAAACTGTTTTAAAATGTAAAAAAAGTATATTAATCATAATGCTGTACATCAGGTAACTCAAGGTTAAATGGAAGTTGCTTTCTCATTTTGCTAACCATCAAACAAAATCCATACCAAAACTGAACTTTGTTCTTTATTGTTCTACAAGCAAGGACATAGACTGATAAAATCACAAAGTCACCAACAGATTAACTCTGAAGACCATCACGTTTTCATCAGGATCGATTAACTGTCAGCTGAACACCTGAGCCAACACTTTCATCACGTAATCTTTGATGGGCTCGATTAAACATCAAAATTTCAGAATATTGCATATAAAACATACCATTATTCAACATTATACTACGAGAGCAACATACTGTAGTGAGTGCATACATTTCTTTCTTCACACCAATATCCCACATTCTACCACATATTACATGATCCCACATCACACTACAATATTCTGCATTATACCACATACTACACTGTCCTGCATTATCCAACATTATATCACATTATCAAACATTATACTACATTATTGTACATTACAAGCCTTGTGGCTAGAACAAGGGATGCTGGTGCTTTATGAAGCCGTACACCACAGGTATAAAAACACACAGGAATGAAAAAAATACTGTTTAATGATCTAATTGCATTGGTAACCAGTTTATTGTAGCAACAGGACTTCTGGGGTTTGTGGTATTTTAAGAACAGCTCTTAGCCATGGTATACTGGCCTAATATCACACCCCTCCTTATTTCCTTATGCATATTTCTAAAAAACGTTATTGTATTATTCTACTGTATACTATAATATACCACAAGCTGTACCCCAAAAGGAAACCAAATAACTGAACAGAAAAACTGTATCTACCCCAGGGAGCACCTTGTTTTTAGTGTAGAGTGTCTGTCTAGGATCCCCTCTGCATCATGTTTACTTCTGCCCCAGTTTAATAGTCGTGGTAGCTGTGGTACCCTAAAGACCCCACCTAATCTAGATAATCAGTCGCACCACACTGTTTAGCTCCCAACCAGCAGAACATTAGACCCAGGATACTACTGCTTCACTTCGTTCCCACAGTAAAATCACACAGTGGATCAGTGTGGCTCTAATGAACTGGCTGTACACAGTATATGCCATCAAAGCATAAATGGACAAGATGAGTTCAAAATAATTAGCTGAACTGTCTTGACAAATCTCAAGCTCAATATAATAAATCGAAATTGGGAAAAGAACAGAAAAAACTCAAGTGGCTCAAGGTGTGTCTTAATGTAAAACCCATACTATTTCAGTCCTATTGGACCAGTACTTTTAATAGATATTTTCATTGTTCCACTAGACTTCGTTGGAACTCAACACTTTTAGAAAATGTTAATCCACGCTGACACCTATGTCAGTGGAATTAATAAAAGAAGGTGAAACTATTTACCCAAGGAAGTGGGGCTTCACGTGACGTGGACTCACTCCTCAGGAATCAAAAGGTAATCCCAAATGGCACCCTATTCCCTATGTATAGTGCACTACTATTGACAAGGGCCTGTAGGTCTCTGGTGAAAAATCATGCATTATAAAGGGAATAGTGTACAATTTGGGAAGCACACTAACTTATTTTGGTTACCGTTTCATATAACATTAATCTAATTTGGGTAATTTACTGGAATGGGCGGAGATGGGGCCAACAATTCTATGTCCAAGCACTTGTTAATACAGAACTCTATCCAGAAAACTACAAGACTTTGAGAAGGAAACCGCCACCATGCAATAATAGGATGAGTTAGATATACATTGAAGTGGACCAGGACAGTTAACACCCCCTTGCAAGTCCGACCTGTGGAGACTTTAACTGGTGTGCTGTGAAGGGAACAAGGTGACCAATGGGACGCGGGCCAGGGTATTGGCGCTTCGGGGGCACCGCCGAGACGGGAGTCTGACCAGGATCCCAGAGGTTGAACAAACACTATTCCCCCCATGGCTCAGAAAGTAAGGCGATATTTGCGAGCACGCAACTCTCTGCTTTGATCTTGATTTACCACGCAGGTCACAAACAGCAAGGCTTTTCCACTGAGGAGGGAGGTGCCAGGGTCCGAGTACTACATCAAAAACTGCACCCTGTTCTCTATGCAGTGCATGACCTTTGACCGGTGCCCATGATCAGAGCCCTATAGGCCCTAGATGGAGGTGCAGTATATAGGGATTAGGGTGCCATTTGGGACAGAACACACTGTCATATTATGTCTGAGAGGTAACAAGACTGTACACCTTTAACGCTCAACTTCTGTGATCCTCTGGATTTGTATTTCAGTCATTAAAAAGCTTGGATGATTTAACTGGAATAAAATGTATTCCAGCACCACTAAAGGCATCTGGCATATCCTTATGTAGTCAAACTGTGTGGGACTTTCCACTTCATTAGCAGTCAAATAATGACCGTGAAATGAATGCCTTTAACATGTGGATGGCCATGATGGTATGGATGTCATAATGGCACAGATACATGTGACCTCGTTCCATTCCTTATGTTTCAATCTAATATAGATTACTGAGATTATAAATAATATAGATTGTCTGATAATTTTATGCAGACAATAAGGGATATTTCCCCCAAAAAAGCTAGATTTTGGTTTTTAAATTAGTCCACTGATCATACAGTTATAAAAGTGTACATGTCACCAGTCACATTTTCAAAACTTTTTAAAACTCAATAGAGGCACCCAAAGCACAGAGAAATGCAGAGAAAAAAACATTTGTCACAGTACAGGAAGTCCTTAAAACCTCACTAATGACATCAACACTTTTTGGAGATCACATTAGTGATGAACAAATCATCAAGTACAATCATCGTTGAAAGGATTAACAGGTAAACATTACATTAGTGCAATTTCATCCATGTCAGCATTCACATGTTGTTCTGAGTCACTAACATTCTCCATGCTATGCTTTCCTTTTGTAGCATCAATATTCCACACAGGACCTCATCTAGGCTATTTGTTGAAAAAATCTGTGGTCCCCCGAGACACGAGTAGTCATCCGTTGGTAAATCGTCTTTGACCACCATAGAAACTTCCAGTAGCTAGTACTCTTGGTCGTTGGTTTGTTGTTGTTGTTGTTAGGATCATCTGGGAGGGTGGCTGACGATGAGGACTATATCCCGGTTGTCCACATGACGGAGAGTCAGCCTGGTGACGTCCCGCTCCACCAACGCCTCTGCTGGAATGAGGACAGAGATGCAGGTGAGTCATGGATACTAGAGAAGTGAAGCCTGATCACTGGGTGTTGATTCATATATTGGTTATTTGTTGCTGGTGCTTGCTATTTAGAAATCGTTTTTTGTTAATCCCAGCTGGTTATAGTCAGTCAACGTCATTGCCTTTTCGACTGTCAAACAAGTGTCTGCATAAGATCAAGATGCAGTAGCACATGCCAGCCCCAATTATCTCTGCTTCCTCTAATACCACCCCCGTTTGTGGAGATCAGTTTCAAATTAACTTGCAATTAAAGTTCCCTGACATGGTACTAAGGAGATCATTGTGAAGCTAGGTAACAACGCATCAATTATCAGTGTGACAGTGTGCCACTGTGGGCTGTGTTGTCGTGGAGGCCAGAGGGACCGGGGGGCCGGCAGGTTAATGAAGGCAGGGGCTTAGCACCCGAGGAGAAAGACAGAGAGCGCCCTAAGGGACAGGGAGTTCATAACCACTGTCATTATACTAGCTAGCTAATTAGCTTCAGGCCAGGACAAGCCATGAGAGGGTTATCGCAGGACAGACAGAGAGGGGGTTTGACAGGGCTAACACAGAAGGAGAAGAGTGCCATGTCTTTCGCCAATTCGTCTCATTTATGAGAAACTGAAGATAGGATCTGTTTTGGAGAGTTAAGCTTGAAACATCTTCATAAACTATTAGATTTGATTTCGTTACATTAAAATTACTTGTTCTAATAGTGAAGGAATTCACAATATAGCTAGTATGCAGTACGGATTATTTCTTATATTGAAAGAGTGCCTTTGATATGTCTCTACATGTCCTGTTTGGACGCAACAGTTAAACCCAATTCCATGTTTCTGCGCATGTTGCCATAACATAGACTAGAAGTGTGATCAGAGAATTCTTCTGGAGAAACAGTTTCTGCCCAGTTTTGCCCGTTTTCATCCTAAACATTCTTTGATGGGATTGTACTCATTCCGACACAAAATAAGTTGCGCTCTCCTGCTCAGACTTTGCATGCATTAACTCATACGCAGAGGCTGTGTAGGTCGTCCGGGTTGTGTAAGATCTGTAAATCATTAGTAACGCAAGAGGAACGCACCAAAAACATTACAGCTGCAAACCTTTTGGTCGTGTTGAGTTTTCAATGGGCACATTTTTTTGTATTTATCCAGTAAAAAGTCTTGTCGGCATAATGGTTCACAAGTTAAATGTTTAGTTTGATTAATCTGCACAGAATGAGCCTATTTTAATCTTTTGTGAAGAAAAATCGCTGCAGAGCATGCGCCTAATGCACTCAAGACCCTTTATACTCTCCCTAAAATTACGATCTGTCTCTCCGAATTGCCCTGTGAAAGCCCAACACTGTCGTTTATGCCGTGGCTAGTCACGTTGGCAATAGAACAAGCTTTCAGATTATGCCCACCTAACCCAAATTAGGATTTATAATGTGCTGTTTTTGGATTGCATAAACAACAACAGTAATTGTGTGATGTGGGAATGAAGGGGACACAGGGCTATGTTCCAGACATCACAACTACAAGTGTGTTTTCTCAATGGCGCAGCTAGCAGAGCTCAAAAACCACTGTTAGTTAAGATATTTCTTTTGCATTCACCCAGGAGGTGTTCCTTCTCTCTGCCCTTAAGAAAAAAAAAATTCTGTCCTTGCTCAAAAAGCTATAACTTTGGTTAAACATATAGATATTTATTCCGTCGTGACAGCACATAAACAGGAACATTTGAAATCATTGCGTTTGGAAGGGAAACCGCTTTTCCCTTCATCTGCGTGTTTATACTTCCTGTGAGGGGCCCTGTATTTTCAGACAACCGGAGAACACAAATAATCATCCCCCTCGAGTGAAAAATCTGCTTTTATTATCCATGAATGTCTGCATTGCCATTGTATACTCTCGAGCTGCCTCCTGATTGCCTGTTTATTATTCCAGGGCGGCCTCTGAGCCAATGGGGAACAAGCCAGCTACCTCAAGGTGCCAAGTCATTCCCAGCCATTTCCTGCCTGTGACATCATTGTGTATTCCCCAGAAAGCACCCTGATCCGTGTCTTGTCTGCAGCCTGGGTGGCACGCAGCACACACAGCTAGCTCAAACACAAGGTGCAGTTGTGCACCGGTCACTCAGCTTGTTCTCGGCGTGTGAAGGGAAAACTGTCTCATGGTTGCAATCTGATGCCGTGTTTCAGTCGCTTACTCACTTTGGGTTGGCGACAATATATTCACTGTGTTCAAACACTCACCTGCTGTGGTTTCATTCAGACCTATTGAGCTTAGTGAATTGTTGTGTTGAGTTATTTGCCGCCTCAAATATATTGTGTGCCTTTCGGTGTGCATATGCGGGCCATGTTCAAAAGAGGTTCCAAATGATTTGGCCATTCCACCGATCGGCAAATGTGGTATGCAAATCTAACTTTTCACTCTCAACACAGCTCATCAAACTAACCAATGCGAAAGTATGGCAGGAAAGTATTTAATCTACCATAACGGTTTACTTCCACTGCCAAACTAGATTTTATTGGTTATTTGAGACCTCGCTGAATTAGATTTCAAAAACAGGGTGGCTGTGGATCCAAGGCCATAGGAGCAGGAAATGTCCCCCTCAATGTCAGACATGTCCCCTAAGACATGTCTCCCTCTATGTTAGACATGTCCCCCCAAGACATGTCCCCCTCATTGTTAGACATGTCCCCTAATACATGTCCCCCTCAATGTTAGACATGTCCCCAAGACATGTCCCCCTCAATGTTAAAAGCAGGTAAATTTGTCCTCCCCAATAATAAGAACCCTTGTGAAAAATAAAAAATGTGCCTCCCCAACATCTCAAGTCAGTCCTACACCCCTATGTGGATCAAACTTTCTTGAGATCTTTAATCCATTGTGACAAGGGATCTGGAGATTCCTGAAGCTTTCACACTTGCAGACCACATTATTTGCATATGTTTATTGTCTAGCCTACTCAGGCTACTCTGGAAATGGTGCTCATTTAGAAGGTTTAACTGGATGTAGACGGCGTTAAAGACACACTCAGAACTAAGTTAATCTGCCAAAAGCTGGTCTTGGCGCCACGGTGAGAAAAGCTTTTGAGGGAAGTTCTTTTGTGCACTTTTCAGCCAATCAACTAAGTGTAAAGGAGGAGATAAGCGGTGTCTAGTGAAGGAGAATCATCATGTTAACGTCCAAAAGTGGAAGTCATATTGGAAGCTCTTTTGATTGCCCCATGAAAACCAGAGCTTCTGCTTGTTAGCGACTGGCTGAATAAAGTTACATCAGAGAGGAATTAATGTCTGCAAGCTCACATAATGCTCTGCAAAAAATGTTGCCAATGGAACAAGACAAATTACATGATATTCAAGGCATATTTTCTAAAAACAAGCGGTATAATCCAGCTTGTTAAGAAAAATATACCTTATTTTAAGGGTGGTAGGGTTTTTGTCCTGAAAATAAGATAAATATACTTGATAAGACATTTTTTGCAGTGTGATCACATTACCAAAAACATTACAGTAGGACAGTACCAAAAACGTGGCAGTAGGACAAAAACACCATTGCGTTTTTGATTTTTAAGTGTGACTCCCCAAATCAGACAGGTAGGCTATGCTAATTGGTTAACACTATCCACTCTAAAATGTATTTACAGTACAAAACAATAGATACATTATTTAAATATAGTGTAGAAGGCTTTTATCATTATTGTAAACATTGATTTGGCTTTGATTTAACTTTAATAACTGAGCACCATTTACCAGGGTGGCTGGTTCTCTAAAAGTACTTTGGGTAGAGCAGAGCATTCAAGAAAAGAATAAACACATACACAACCTGTGATCTCACCATGCATAAGAAGCACTAGATACCACAGCCCGATAGATTAAAGATCTTGAGAGAGTTGGATACGCAAACATAAGGACTTAAAAAAGCATTTGAAATAATCATATTTTTTAATAACCTAATTTTAAAATAATTACCCAGATACTTACTTTGTAGACACTAAATCTCAGTCATCTCCCACTAAAAAGGTCAAGACATTGGAGCCATAAAGAGACATGATCCCTGCTTAGTCACTCCCAGCTCTAAATATTGTGGAGCATTGTCTTCTTGACGACTACTTATTGAAAGGAAGCACCAATACTGTTGAACCGCTTCTTGTTTAATGCCAGAACAAATGATGCAGGCTTTGGTCTCAGTGCTGAAACCTGATAGTTGTTCACCAATGCTCATTCCCAGCTTCCAATCAACTCCTTCAAACTTTTTTCTATCAATTGTTGGAACTCTTCACCAAATTGTTCTTGTACATAAAAGTTTCAAAACACCTCACAGTACCTGGTAAATGCAGGTAAGTGAATATACTGTCTATTTAGTAACAACTGATGTCATATAATGGCCGACTGGAATTAGGAGACCAATTTAGTCATGCTGAAAAGAATGGGACGGGAAATGTAACATTCAGTCTTAGGACTCCAAAGTGTATGACTCTCATTATCCTACTTCAGAAACAACACACTAGACTCTGGGGATGCAACGGTTCAGCGGGCCCACGGTTCGGTACGTATCGCGGTTTGTGGGTCACGGTAACGCTATGGTTTCGGTATGAATGAGGTCATCATGTTAGAAATTCTTCCGACAGTGTGGGTGAAAGTCTTATACATTTGTTTGTTGAATGTGATTTGGTGGCGGATTTTTGGAAAAGCTTGGCTGCATACATGTTCAGTCTTATAAAATAATGTTTACTTCTTTGACACGCAAGATATTATATGCTACTATTGCAATGAGGATAGGAATACTGCCTTTGTCAATTTTGTCCTTCTTGTCGCTAAATATTTAATACACAAACACAAATTTCAAGGTTCTGTACCAAAGATACAATCCTTTTTAATTTAATTTGCCGACAGTGGAAAAGCAATGTTTGCAGTCTATACTTTGTTTATGGTCTTATCCTTGTCATCGCATTGAACGCTACATCCAAAACGTTCCCACACAGCGGATTCGAAAGACGTCGGTGCCTCTTCAAAATTGCCTCTCTGGTTGCATTTTAGCTCTGGTCGTGCACAGTGAGAAACCACGATTTCAGTCAGAATGTTAGATGTCTGTTGAAGGGAAAGAAAACAATGCCCACTGTGTTTTTGCAAGAAGTCTTTCAAACTTGGCACATTCATGGGATTTAAATCTGTGGAATCCCATATGAAGTGTGAGAAACACAAAAACAACAAAAAACGCCGTGAAAAGCCTCCAACAAATGCCCGGCGTTTCTCAGTTTTGTTTGGTTGGCTCACCGACGACAGTCCGGCGAAGTACAGCCTGTAACTTTATTGTTAGCAGTAAACTTACTGCTCTAACAACAGTGAATTGTTGCCCTTATGTATTTTTGCGTGCTAGCCATTTCCTTGAAGCGAGACGACAGCGCTGGCCATGGCAGAAGGGCTGACGGGGAAAAAGCATTCCCTTTTTGGGGGTTGTCTTGCCGTTGCCTCTCCAGTGCACCTGTTTTCACTTTCATTTGCACCAAAATAGGTGTCATTGATTGACAATCGTGTATGCTTCCTAACTGGACAGATTGATATCACTTAAGTTTAATTGACTTGGTGTTGTACTGTGATGATTATGTGTTCCCTTTAGCAATGTATTTACGGTTAATGGTTAAGGTTTTGGCATGAGAGTGCTGGCTTTAGAGTTGAGAACATTGGCGTCGTTAGGCCTGGGCTAAGCCCCGAATGTATTGTGATCCTAGAGACGCTTCTGGTTGAGAATAAGGTTAGGTTACAGTTAAAGTTAGGCATCACAGTATGGAGATTAGGGTTAGGATTAAGGGAAAGGTAAGGTTACAACGCTCTAGCAAACAGCCACTCTGTTTAATTATTAATATGTTCATAACTTTCCGATGGTAAGTAGCCTAAATGGCACTTCTCATAAGTTGACACTGAACGTAATCGCGAGTCATTAAGGAGTAATATCACTGGGGTATGTTGATATTGAATGTAATCGCACTGATAATTTGTTCATACTGAATGTAATCACGTTTTCCAAAATAGTTGCATATTCACGTAATTCCTGCAATGCTGGGTTGGCTGGATCACAGCAGAAATATTCATGTGGAGAGTTTATACTCCATCTATAACGAGACAAGTGCAGATGTTTGACGTGATCATAATGACAGACATGCTGCATAAACTGGTTTGCAATATTATCCAGATGCCAGGTAACTTCCTGAACTTCTGTTTTATTGTGGATTAATGATAAATGGTCAGTGATCTAGCCAGCATATCATTTCTAAAAACAATTGCATCCTAAAAACCCTGAAAATGTCCCTGCAAAATTCATAATAATATATTTTTTGGACAGACGTGTATTATGGATACATAGTTGATTTTGTTATTTTGAATAATATATATTGCACTGTTAAACTGTAATTGTTGCTGTCCTATAAACACATGGTTGGAAGCTATACATCAGTATCTTCTTCTGTTCTTGATCTACTTCCCTTTCTGATACTGCATGGCATAGCGATGCACAAGTTGAAAACATCCAATGTGTGCGACACCTGCAGAATGTAGGATCTAGGTGCTGGCAATTTCTTAAATATTTCTAAGTTTTGAAATTGAAATATTGAGCAGATAATCAAATCTTTCTGGCTAGGTCAGTTAGGAAACTGCTTGTCATCCAGCTAGCTATACCCTGTTTCTGTTTTCAATGAACCTCCGGTTGCACCTTGTACAATAAAAAACACGCAACAGTGGAAAACATTGAACGCATTGAGTACCCCAAATGCACTGGAGCCTTGCCCAGTGCAATCGCTAGATGCTGATCACGACCTTTTGAGCCTATCAGAAAATTGGAGAAGAAACTGCTAGTTAAAGTCAACAATAGACTGAACGAGGGAGGGGGACTTTGTATTTCTTGCACGTACCCAAAACTTATCTTCTTGCGTTCTTATAGTGTTCGCTGCAGAGAACGGCCAGTGTGAATGCGACGATCACTAATCGGGACTCGTCTGAAAGCGGTGCTTTTGCTCTTGTTATAAACCAATCAGCTATATGTGCAGGACTCTTTGGACCGCTAGAGCTCTGATGGGTTAACTGATGGGTCTCCATGCTTGTTGTCACATATAGCCTGGTCTGTGTCACTTTAAGGCAGCTAGTTTGCAAATTACCAATCAATACACTGCATTCGAAAACCAACGTTTGGTCAAAATTATGTTGAAACAACATTGATAAGTTGATGCCCAGAGGGAAATGGCTTTTCATTTTAAACACTAAGATCAAGCCAGCCAGAGCTGTGTGTTTCTAAAGGCTTCCTATTCCCTAAATGGTGCACCACATTTTAACCAGGATCCGTAGCTCTCTAGTTGATAATGGTACATCCTACAGGGAACAGGGTACCATTTTATCACACTGTTCCAATAACAGTAATGCCCAACAGATCCAACACAGCTCCTCTGTCGCCCCTCACCTCCTAGAACTGTCAAAGCCCAAGTCACAGGAGAGATGCAAGGAGGCTTTACTCTTAATTTCTGCTGGATGAATCTCGCTTTCTCTGCAATAAGCACAACCATTCTATTGACTCTTTGTCTCTGTTATACCTTCCGTACTGTACTGTTCACTGTTCAGTGCCTGACTGAGGGGATCTCTCTGAGGCTGGAGGATTTGCCAGTGTTAAGTACAAGTAGATGGAGACCAGCTGACTGCAATCCTGACATCTTTACCGAAAGGGTTTTCTCTCATGAATTATTCATATATCATTCAGCATACTCGCAACCTCAAGATTTAGGCTTGAGTGTGTGTGTGTGTGTGTGTGTGTGTGTGTGTGGACTGAAATACTGCAGCTTTGATGTCAAGCCCTGGCCTGCACCTCTCCTTTGTTGAATCCTCACATAGTTTGTGTGTTTTTATTGGCATTATGACTTAGATCTTCATCAAACACTCCGGATCTTACCAGTTAGTGAATCTATCAATGCTAGAATTCTTAGTTGCTACACACATTTTTGTGTGTAGCAATGATTTATACCTGAGTTTAGTTCCATTGTCATCACCTTATGAGAACTGAACATACTGTATGAGCTTGTTATACTCCAGTGTTTGTAAACAGTGTTACTGCAAACAAACACAGTATAGCCTCTGCATAGCCTCAAAACATGTATACAACTATGATACTGATTTTGTTGGTCATTGCATGAATTTGAAAGTAGTTACATTTGTTTAGGCACATTCTTTTTTTTTTTTTTTTTAAATCAGAGGTGGGTAAAAATGTATTTTTTTTTTTTAATTAAGTTAGTTGTAGATTGGTCTGTCTGTCACTCAAAAGTTGATTGTCCTGCCTGCTAGACCGAATGATGTTATACTTTCTGTAATAAATATCACTGTTTGAGTTCATGGTAGAGTTTTCCTTTTTCCCTTTTTTATTGTGTCAATCTCGCTCATCCAAAACAGTTAGTGTAAGGCTTTAAAAGGTTCCAGAAAATACTTAGATCAAATACAAGTTTGTAACACACCAGGCATTTCTGCAACAAATGTCCTAATCTAAAAGTACAGAGTCTAGGAAAAATACCATATTCATGGTTTCAGCTGTGACTTCCATAGTCAGGGATGCATAGGAATTTCCTTAGGGTTTGCAACGTGTTTTTTCAAAAACTCATGTAGAGATCTAAAAGATGGGGCTATACAAGAATAAACGCATCAGTTAGATTCAGTAGAGTCTCTGGAAGAGAATAATTGGTTGTTTTGCTGTACTATGCACACAAGTGTTGGTATCCATATAAAGGTAAGCTAAAGGTAATATGTTTTGCAGTGTTAAATATGTTTTTCAATAGTTTAGCAGTAAAGGCCAATTTTACTGTAATTTCTAATCAATTTCACCACAAACAAATTGTATAACTACAGTGGTCCAATTCCATATGTTAATTAAATAGACATAACAAATAAGGTGCAAAGACTTCATGGGTTATAATTTATCTTGGACCATATACCACTTCAGACGATTTCACTTTATGGGTGAAACCCTTTAACATCAAGGGAAAGAAAATGTGTCCTTTAAGGATTACAGTTCTAAAAATGTCCCATTTTTGGGGGGGATGATATACCCACTCCATCAATTCAAAATAAAACTCTGAAATTGTAAACGATATAGAAGAAAAAACGCATGGACCTGTTTAAGTGTGGTGGTACATTAGTCCAGCGGGATAATGTCACAAAGAGAATTGTATTATGATTGGCCAATGACTGATACTCTGAGTATGGAGGTGGCCTCTAAACATCATTCTATCAGCCAATCAGATCTCTGTGCATAAATATCTTTCAAATTGTTTCCTAAAGACCCATGATCAGACCAAACATTTCAACGGCTGTATGTTACTCGGGGAAATAAATTGTAATAATATATTTTGGAGTTATATTTAATGAATTAACAAACAAATATGTATTCAAGTGGAAATTTAAAAAAAAAATAAGCCATGGGGATTTTGATTGTTGTTGTGTTTCTTGATCCTGATATCACTAGGCTCAAGGTTTGCACTGTAGCCATATCCACTTCAAGTATGTAATTGTTGTATTGTCCATTGTTTACATTTGCGTCCCGATCAATCATATTATTATCATGTTACATGCTGAATAGTTGCATTTACTATAACTATAATATAAAAAACGTATTTATATATAATATTACCCACTTCCAAGCAAGAACGTTTTAAAAACCATCAGGACGAAGGAAAATACAAGTCTGAACTAAAGGCGTTGATGCCGCCTGGAACGAGTTGGCTTTAATAAGAGAAAATCATTTATCCACTAACTGCATTATTTGCACAAATGTCATAAAGGTGGGTAGCACATTAAGCCATTGAAAATCTGTTTCCTGGATTAGACGTTTATGCTATTTATTAAGTGATCCTGTTCTTTATAAGTAAGCCAAGAAGCACCTGTTCAGATCTCACAGTCATTATTCAAACTGTCCACTTGACTAAGTCCTCTGCTTTATCAGAGCTCAGGCACATTGTGTGTCAAGTCAATCATGCAGCAATAATAATAACAGCAATGAGGAAAATAATACATTTTGTATAGCAATAACATTTGTGTCAGTAAAATCAAAAATAACTATAGCATAACATTTAATTCGTAATTACGATTGAAATTAATTGACTTTTCAAGCCTTTAGGCAACATTGCCGTGTCTTTTATGAGGTTAGGCATTTTTGAGAAAAGTAACTGTTTTTCCCATATAACTTACAATTGTAATCAGAAAGATATTCAATACTCATTTTCTGACTCAAGTGTTTATAGACATTGACTTAAACTAAGCTGAAAAGTTTTCTTTTAAAAATGTAATGTCATTATTCAAATGAATCCTTTTGTCATGAGAAAATAACTTTCCTTTAAGGAAAACCTTAGATTATTAGGCAACACAATCAATATTATGTTTAATTAACAAATAGTTGATTATATTTTCCTACCCTTTCCAAATCAATTCATTTTTCATTTTGCATTTTGCATCATCATTTTCGAAAGATAAATATGATTTCGAATCTTATATATGTTGATACACGCTTCAATTTCATTTTCTTAAAAAAATGAAGGCTATTAAAAGCAATCATTGGCTAAAGAGTAACAAGACAATGACCAGGAAACTCACAGCAGGTCGATTCAAGGCCCACTTCAGACTCCTCTCACCAAGGTACAGCACAAATCCACCAGAGCCTTTCCAAGGCCTATATCCATTACCCCATACAAATAGCCGAGCTCCATGGCTTTCTATAGTTACATTGTTCATTTCTAAGAAAGGCCAGTATTATGGCATGATCAAAACAATAGTATAATAATGGTTAAGCACATTGACGTCAACGTCTTAAACGGGCCCTGTATCTGCATTATAAAATGCAATATTCCATCTTACCCCCCTCTCCAGCAAATTCCTGCGCTGTTGGATCCGTCCATTTTATTTTGTTAGATTTCCTACGGGACGTAGGCCGAAATCCAGTCGCAGGTGGAGGCCCTCCATAATCCATTATCACTCACACTATATATCGCTTGGTCGATTTGTTATGAACAGAAGGCGAAAGCTTTTCTTCGAACTTATTTCGAAGCCTTTCTGTGGAGGAATGCTTCTTGAACTAAGGCGAGTCGCTATTCCATCCGAACATCTGTTCATTTCACGTGACTTTTTTTTAAAATACTAACATCTGTTCAAAATAGGTTTCATTCGGCTGCCCCTCTCTCTCTCACTGCATCGTGTCAGTAGCCAACTCCTCTGCAAACACAGGATCTTACTTTCTTTGTATTTGTAGCCTACATAGAGTTTGAGAGTTTGTTGACTTCAAATTAGGCTTACTTTGCTGCTCAATGATGAGCAATAAGCACATTTTTTGCTCAGGTAAGAGCTATATGTTTATCTTTTGCATAATGTCATGTTTTTAGTATTACTCTGTGTTTTCAATTTTGAAATACCTATAACTTTAAACTTCCCTTTGTTTCTTTATTGCTGTGGCCATAAAAACAACCTGCGTTAAGGAGACTTTCACCTATACTCCACCCTCCACTGGCCTATAGGGCCTACCAAAAGCGCCTTGAATTTCATAGACATCTGGGAATTCCATACATGCCTCACAAGCCAATTACACACCTTCAAACGACTTAAGGAGAGTTGAAGAGTCGAAAATACTTTCCCAGACTTGATTCAAACAGATGAATTGATTTAGCGGTGGGCCACAAATGATACCTGCTATATGCATACGTTTGATTCAGCGGGCATTCTGACGATATTCTTGTGGTATCATTATTTACAATCTTCTGCTTTGTCTGCAATAAATTGATTTTTGCACAAAATAAAAATATGTGAGGACTTTAGTCGTTGAATATTGGGAGAAAGTTATGTGGATAGATTGCTCCAGCTTTGATTTACAGGGGGTTTGAGGACTGAGCTGGAAGCTAGTTCTAGTAGCCTAGGCCATAAGGAAAAGCTTACGAGCTCATTATAAATACTTATTAGATAGGTTAGTTTATTTTAAAACCACTGAAAAAAGTTTGACATCCAACCTATATTTTTTTAAACATGTAACATATATTGTTCCATGAAATCGTCTATTACATTATTGCAATCCTTATTTTATCGAAAGAATGCAGGCTACTAATACCGACAAGAATGTAGACTACAATGTAGGCCTACATTGTAGCCTACATTATATATATATATATATATATATATATATATATATATATATATATATATATAT
>JACXGI010002702.1:0-51421 GCA_016801175.1 Esox masquinongy | reverse complement strand
GCAAAGTGAGCCGGAAGATTTATGATTATAACTGTAGAAACATCAATAGTATCATAATAACAATCATTAATAATATTACACACACTTCTTTTACTAAACTACGACGACCACTGCTTACTACCACGAATACTACTGGGCCTACTACTACTGCTATTACTGTCGCTGCTGGTGGTGCTGCAAAACCAACATAAGTATCATAGACCTAATTATGTCCTCTCTAGTTCACTCACCGTAGCCTAGGCCGTGCCTACAGAATGTAGCCAAGGCCGTACAGAAAGTATGCCAAAAACAACTAAAAATGTTTCCGAGGTTGACACGGTTTAAAACATTTCATACACCGGTCTTACAGCATGACCCCTGTGCAAGTTGTCCTCGTAAATTTGGATGTTAAGCATTGCCTGCTTGTAGACACGTTATAGACGTTCATGTCAAAAGTTCAGCTTCAATGTGAAGACATAATGCCAATGTAGCCTATTATCTGTTTAGGTTAGAAAGTAATCTAATACCAGTATTAGTAATACTGGTAAACTAAGACCTGTTCTAGTAAAAGCAGGGGCTTACTAATGTAGTCATATTTTACTTGTTGTAACATATAGCCTATATATACATATTTAAGTGAAAATGGGCAACATGTTTTAAAATCTTTTACTTTATTGCGGAAAATATACAATTATGTACACAACAATAATAACATAGGAATGCATTTAAGACACCAGATCTATTTCCCATGTAACACGTTTCATCAATAAATAAATTAATGTATTCTGAAAAGAACAACCTCAATTGTTTTTGCACAGGTTCGAGACACATTATTCATGAGCTATCGCAGTCAGTACACATCTGAAGTCTCACACAGAAACTGAGACAACAGCTTCAATGCTGCCCTTTAAACTCCACAGAAAATAGTCCACAGAGTGAAATACATGCATAAAAACATACATTTTCAACATTCGTCGTCAACAGCAAAAAAAGTCTATAAAAATAATAAAAACAACCCCAGAATGTAGTAGTATAGGTAGGCTAGCACTCGACTGCAGATCCAGGCCGTCCCAAAGCGGGCCTTTCCCCAGCAAAGTGCTCTCTGCTCCCAGTCATTTTCCCTCTGGTTTAAATAGTTGTCAAAATGTGCTCCCATAAACCGCAGCTTTGTACGTATCCAGCATTGTCCTCCAGATCTGCCACGTTGTCATATTGATGAGCAGAATCAGCTGTCACCTGCCGATCAGAAAATTTATTAAATGACGATGAATTAGTGACGTCAGACTATGAAAAAGTTAAACAAAACACTGCAACATAGACTCACTTGTGGATGACTGCAGTATGATAAAACGTTTAAGTGAAATACAACAGGCTACTTGAGTTGGGCACCATTCAAACTGATAATGCTAGAAAGAAAATAGCCCAAATAGTTAAAGGCGACAGGCTTAGGCCTAAAGTGACTTGTTTTCGTATTCTCCAATTTTTTGTACAACGAAAATGACCTGAAATGGTTGCAATGTATGGTCTTAAAAAGTAAGACAATGAGTTGGAAAACAGTGCATACCATTCTGGACTACAGCTCGTCGACGGTGAGCTAGTGAGATGCGGACATGGACCAAGCGCCCTCCATCCTCCAGACAGAGAACGCATAGCTTAATCTTTCATGAGCCACATAACTACAACTTGCCATTTTGGAGTCCAATTCATCGCTCTGCAGAACTTGGTAGAGGAAATCGATGTACCTGGCAGCAAGTTTTAAGGTTTGTATTTTGCTCAGTTTGTCTGAGGGCAAAGTGGGGATAATTTTCCTCAAAGACGAAAAAGCTTCGTTAAGCGACTGCGTCCTCTGCCGCTCGCGCACGTTCGCCATGACTCGTTGCGTCTGTAGGTCTTCGAAAGACTGTGGACTGCTGCTGCTGGACTTCTTCCCTCTTTTCCCAGGGGTAGGGCTATCTGAATCCTCCCCGTTTTTCCTGCTTGATCTCCTTTTCCTCCCACATCTCTTCGGTTGCCTATCCAGTTCCCCCTCACTGTTGCTGAGACTGTCCACTGGAGAGCCTGGGGAGCTCGACTCTTCCCCCATCATTTCCTCAGACATCACCCCTCGATTATAAGACAGAGAAGCGACAGTCAGCTCGAATGATCCTTGCATCAATAACCGTTAATTCCAGTTGCGCCTTTGTTTCGCCGCCTTTGATGACACCAATAATAAAGTATCCATACATGGGATCCCGACACAAGAAATGTTTTCTGATACTTGAGAAAGTTACGGAGTTCTTATAGTCTTCATGGCGTAAAGATTTGGAGAGAGAGAGGATTGGCCAAGAAAGTATATTACGTGAAGAGGGGGGTGGGCGCAGCCAAGGAACTATCAGAAACTCCTCTCGCTGCATGATCTTCAGAAAACAGTCGGAGACGGTGCTGAAGGCATCTACTGGCTGCTTCAAGTAGGGATGGGTATTTTATACAACATAAACAGTTTATGCTGTTTTCAAACGGAAGAATATAACTATAATAGTGATTGAGTTTGATTGTTATCTTATAAATAGTGTGAGTAGGCAAATAGCATTATTTTTGGAAACGCAAGTTGAATTAAATATTTATTTTCATGCACAATATAAATTCGATATTTTAACTTAATTTATGCCATGTTTCATGTTGTAGAATTCAAGGTAAACGGAAACTCCAAAGTAATACATTAAAAGTATATGGAGCGAAACGATATGTAAAAGCAATTCTAATATTCCTCTGACCAAGCAATAAACATAATCATTACGCGCTGGTCATCCACGTGCACAAATGGCGCGTATCCAATTGACCACACACCATTTAACTGGCAAACCTTGTTGACTCATGTTTTAATTTGTCATAACAATTTTCTAACTAATTTATTCATTTTTCTAGATAATTAGTAGCTCATTGAAGCGCTTTTAAACGGGTATTTAATTAGGGAATTCCAGGAAATGTAACGGATATCCATATATTTCTGTATTAACATAAGACAGTTTATGTTGATTAAGCTACTAAATTGTTACTCTCATACATTCATACTAAAAAAGAAGGAAGTGTTTCAGTCAGACAATATAGTAGTTTAACCGCAACATAGAGGCTTAAGTGTTGTCAAAGCCCTCCTCAGAAGATTGTTACTACATTGTCCACAAGAGGGCATGTTTCTCTATTTTTTTTGGTCTGAACTGTCTGTTATTGCAACATACTCCTCCATCCCTGCCTGGACTGCTCATTTACGTTGATGTAGCATAATCCTCAAATAAAAACAACATAAAAACAGTAATTTCACAAATACTGTAATTAACGATGCACATACTCAATTTGCATTTTTTATCATACAGTATGATTATTTAAAGATGTATAGGCTACAAAGTGTGCCATAATAAACCAACGGAACACTGCCTCACTTGGGCCAAGGTAGAAAAATTGAGCAGAAAACTGAAGTGAATATTCAGCAAATCTTTGAGAATATTGTCCCTATATAAACCTTATATAAAAGGAATCTGTCTGTATTTGCTGTTTACCAGGATGTGGGGGTGGAAAACAATATCCATCTTGTGTCACAGTAAAAGGATTACCTTCTCTGGGCTCTAGAATGCTGGGGTCCCCAAGAGTACCAATAGGGGAGCAGGAAACAGGAGGGCAGGAGGGGTTAGAGGTCGCAACACCAGTGACCATATTGACATCAGCATCCAGCCAGGGCCCAGGGCTCCGAGTGAACCATTGTTCTGCGGGAAAGAGGGATTCACCTCAGGGTATACCTTACCTACACACAGATTGGTTAACTGTGACCTATCCTGACCAACAGTTAAAGTTAATCTGTGTGACGTGTCAAGGGTTGAACTGAAGAAACAGTCCCCAAAATAACCACATACTATGAGTTTAGAACTTTCTTCCCCAATATACCTGCAAACAAACAAACATCTTCCCTGGAATCATTTAGCACTGAGAACTACGGTGACTTCTACCGTCCCCACCAGGTGACTCTACCTCTCTGGGTAGCCCTGTCCATGGTACTGATCCGCACGGCATTTGTTTGTCTGGCATGGTACTGTAGTCCAATGGACAGCAGCCTGGTTGAGTTACTATCCTCGTTGCAGAATTCCTGTAAGTTGTGGCAGTGGTTGTGCAGGAAGATGGCAGGGATGGCCATTGTGTGCCCTGTGGGTGCTTTTTCTTTAAAAAGTTGATAATAATGATCTTTAGTCTTGCATATAACGTCTGTTGTAAAACTATTATCATATTTTCTTTTGGAGGTGTTCTAGACATATGGCTCCATTATTCAGGCCTTTTGGTGCACATTAAATCCAAATGTCTCAGGGCAGGGAAGAGGATATTGGGTCCCTTTTGATGGGACATTAAGTGTCTGTTCCCACTTGGTGTGATCACTAAATATGACAATGATCGTGAGAGTAGGGGCGTTGACTACTGTGTTTTGGACACATTTCCAATCTGACCCTCATACCAACATAGCTACCTAATCGCCCCCATAAATGATCAATGTTTCTCCATCAGGATCTTGTATGTTGCTGGCTACATTTGACAACACATGTAAGTTTGACAATTCTGAAAGAAACCATTGTTTAAGATCTTGACAGTTTTTAAAAGAGTAAAAAAAACATCGCCAATGTACCAGAACAGATTATGTAACTGTCAAAGTTACACAACAATCCGATAATATATTAAAACACTGAATGAAAATTATAATATGCGTTCCAAATGGCACCCTATTCCCTTTATTGGTCGTTAGTTTACACCAGTACTCATTGTGCAATGCACAGTGGATAGGGTGCCATTTATTGCAAAGTTTTCAGAGACGGTGTAAGGACCAAGGAGGAACAAAAAGGAATATCTGAGTCTGTTTGGCAGATTTGATCCTCAGTGTTCCCCTGATCATGGCATAGGAAGTGAGTCTGAGAAAACACAGCTGCTTCATGAGAATATGATGTCATCAGAGGACACGCAGACAATCTCAGTTGGTGTTGATTGTACTTTTTATATATAATATATAGAAAGAGCCTGAGGAGCCATAATAACCTCTAAAAGTAGACTGTGTTTTATACTACTAATGGCCTCAGTTATGTCTTAGATGAGTCCTGCCATATTTATTTAGTGACCATCTAGTTGGGTAGAATGAAACCTCCTAAACTCAGATTTCTCCTGTAAGTGTTAAATTACCTGTATAGTATTTTCTTTCTGAATTTTTATGCTGACTCTGTGGGGATTGTATGCAAATAGATCTGAAGTCCTACACTGTGTTATTATGTATGGATGATTAGTGAGTTCTTGGAGTTCAGCCAGGACATTCTGTATTTTGATAAGATAATACATATTTATTCTTGATTGGTTTTCGTCATCCGGGAAAATGTCCTCTTTATTGTTTATGTGGGGGTAACATTTTTATTTCAGGATATTATTCTCCTGTCTCTGTCACTGGTTACACAAACCAATAACACAAATTTAGAGCTGCATCCTGTATTTCCATGATACAAACACACCCTTTGTCTTCTTTATTACCAGTGAGTAGGAGTTGTGCTGATGTCTAAGGATATAATGGTGATTCATACAACTTGACTCGACAGTCCTGAGTGTCCCACCCCAGAAGATCACTAACAGCCCCTCCCACCAGGGCAGGTCCCCTCCAGGCTCCAGGCCTGCAGTCAGAACTGGCTTCCAATTCCACCACAGCCTGAGTCAGATCCACAGGGACTGGTGGCCTCGAGCCTGCAGGAAGAACCAGCCTACATCACTATAGACCGATCCAAAGTCAATTCCACAGGGGCTAGTGTCCTGTCCTGTGTTATTTATGTTTTGAGCCATAGGAAGCAGTTTTTCTCTCTTTCTCTCTCTCCCTCTCTCCCTCTCTCTCTCTTTTCCAATCAACATGCTGAAATATCTAGGGAAATAACAAACCCTCCACAGTTTCTCCATAGAGTACGTCTCTCCACAATTGCCAGTGATATTCATGTTCACTCCATTAAACTTAACCACAAATAGTAAGATGCCAGAGAGGGAAGATGGATCAGCTGCTAGCACTGAGGAAAGACAGGGGTCTTGTCTTCAAAGAGGCAGGCAGAGCTAGGAGGATAAAGTCAACTTGGGCCCCACGGACTAACAAGGTCAAGCTCTTTCGCTGGATGACAGCAGTTTTCCCCCTTGGAGTCATTCAACCAAATTACCTCAGCAGTCTCAAAGCGCTGCATTCCGTTGAGAAAGTCAGACATCATATCTAGGTGTTTGATAGTGGCCAGCCTAGCAGTCTGGGGGGAGAGAGTAGAGGATGTGGGGTGTAGATTAGAGAGGTGAGGATGAAGAAGGGCTTTTATAACCAGTCTGGATGGGAGCCGTGGCAAGAGCTCCTGAAGTGAGCTGTAAAAGAAACCTTTTAAAAACACAGGGCTTTGATGCTGAGAAATGCTAATCGTTGTGTTTGGCCATGTATTGCTTTAGCAGAACTTTAACAGACAGTCCACAAAAAAGACCCTCAGATCTGGCATAGCTCAAAGTGACTACTGAATGGTAGACAGATAGACACTTCAGCCCAGTTAGCTGGCAATCAGTCAGTGTGCATTTCCAGGAGCCAGCTTTAATTATTCCTGTGCTAAACCATACAAAAAGACAGTTAGTGATAAACAGTAGTCAGTTGACGAGAGTTTGTAGATCTTGGTAGAATAGACTGTTAAGTCGTAGAAAGATGCCTCATTCGCAGTCTGTGGATAGAGTGGCTTGCTGGGATCTCAGACAGCTCTTCCATACATCGACACCTTATTGGCCACCAAACTCCAACAAAACGCTTCCATGTTTTCACAGCTTGGAGGCCCAAGGTGACTGGTCTGTGGAGAATTGGGATCCCCACACGATGCTTTACCCCTTTTACTTTGGAATTCACAAACACACACACACACACACACACACAAATGTGCAGACTTTTAGACCTGACACACATACACATGCACACTCTTACACAAATTGTAATTTATACGAACACGCACACACACACACACACACAGACACACACAGACATATACAGATACAGGCACACACATATACACACAGTGAAAGGCTTCCCCCGGGGGTATTTCAAACTGACTCACCAGCACATGTTTATTATTCCTGAGTGACTCGCCCCACAGAGACAATCGATTTGAAGAGGCACACAGGACCCTCTCCACAAAGTCTTTCTATGTTTTTCTAGTCTTTTCCTCCTTGCACAGTATATATGCATTGACAGAACAGATTGGGTTAGGGAAACAGCTTACATCATGGCCACAGAGGGAGACAGTATAGTGTGTGTGTACATTCTGGCAATAGTTAAAGGTTCATATAGCCATCCCCATGCTCCTTGTGTTGGTAGATTTGTGGTATTTTACACTGCCCAGTGTTAATGTGTATGGTCATTAGCACAAGTGCACATTATCAGAATGTTAGCTGGCGATTTGAAAACGTGTGCTGATTTATTGAACATTGAACCATGTTGTGTGTGGTAATTGGAAAAACTCAGTGGATAGGGCAAAAAACATTTGTCTTATCTGAATTATGCCATCCTAATACACAGAGTGCAAAGTTAACACACTCACAATAGGAAAAAAAATAATACCAAAGCACAATTTGAGTTAATCGCAATCTGGAGAGTATTCTTCAAACTAGACTGTTAGTGCGTCCCTAATTCTAACCTATTCCCTATAAATTGCACTAATTTTGGCCAGAGGTGCCCTGGACAATGCACTCTATAGATAAAAGTTTGTGATTCAGGCCGGACCCCAAGAGAACATGAGCATCTCGACTGCCGAACCTTCCTGTTCGGCCTTCTGAAACCCATAAAGCACACTGCCTGCCACCCCATAAGACCACACACATCCTCCCATGGTCCAGCTCCATCAGGAGGCCAAAGCACTGACCCATTGACAGAAAAAGACTTGTTGCCAGTGCTTAATTTATAAGTCGAGAGTTCCAGGAATGCACTGGGAGAGAGCTGAATCTGGTGGGCACAGAAGTAACGAATCTCATAGCCCTGTTGGCTGAGCGAGGTTGAGCATCAATTTTCACCTGCTGGCTCCCGCAACTTGAGTCAGTGAAGGGAGGAACTCAACGCAGGTGAAGCACATCGGTAGCGCAAACAGCAGACAATAAATAGCTAAAACTACCACAATCTTCATCAGGTGTTGCTGAGGGAGTGCAGGAATAACTGATAACTTTCTTCACAATTTTCTCAACTCTGACAACTTTTAATACAATTTTTACAGTGCAAAGTGCACACAGTGGTGAAAACAGACTAATAATTCGCGACATACAGGCTACCGGACCCGTGGAAAATAGGTGCCGGAACAAGCTGAGTAAAATTGATCAGGCAGTATCCGGCTCAAATTAAGCAGCGCATATTTTATAACACAACAGGTGATACAAGTTGTTTTGCTGTGCTTTGAGTGAAAAGGCTTTTTAAGGGAAGCAGCAAAAATGTTTTATTAGCACTCACTCCAGGTTACGCCGTTACATCAATATTGATCAGGATGTTGTTTTTGTAGCCGGCTGAAGTGGTAGCAACATTATGTATAGTCGAGGCACCACAAAACCTTAAGAACGTTCATATTTCACTTGTTGTCTCGCTTGTGGTGCTTCGCACTAGCACCGCGAGATAAGGACTCCCACCACAGTTTGCTAAAGCGCAAGGGGAGAGGGGAGAGGCGGTGGGGTCACCCAGAGTGTCTGCAGCTGGAGGCCTTAGATGAATGGTGGACAGAGGGATGATGATAGGCAGGCAGGGGTGTGGGAGTGGACACAGACACAGCCGCGGTGGAGGTGATGGTGGGGACGGGGGGTTGGGGGCGCAGGGTCTGATCCGGGCCAAAAATAAGAGAGGGACGGATGCTCCTCGCCGCACCACAACGGCGTCTGACCTGGCCTGTAGCACTCCTCCCACAGAGGCAGACAGACGACATTTCTCACTGGCTTCTCAGGTCAACATGATAGACAGCAATTGTGAATTATGTGCTTAGATATGCTAAGATGTGCTATCTGCACTCCTCCATATCAACCATATTTACCATGATAAATATCAAAGAAATCCTAAGATTTTTTTTCCAAGCAGTCAGTCTTAAATTATTCAATGACAACACCACTTCTCCTCTGAACTGCAGCTGTGTAAGGTTGAATCCCAAATGGCATTGTATTCCCTCCCAATATAGTGCACTACTTTTGACCTCCCAATATAGTGCACTACAAATAGTCCACTACACAAGGAATATAATAGCCTGTCATTTGGGACGCACACTAACTTTCCATCTTCAACTAAAATCCGGCAGCTCCTCTCATCTCCTCTGGGCTCTCTCCAGCTCGTCAGTGAGGTGACACCCCTCCTCCTCAAGTCAGATCAGTCTGTCAAGACACAGTGGGCTACCTCTCCTCTCCCACCATGTTGTTTTTGGGACACAGTCCCCATTATCTTGTTCGTTAAGTCCCAAATGGACCCTGTTCCCTACAGAGTGCGCTGCTTTTGACCAGAACCCTAAAGAGCCACTATCACAGTGGTCAATGTGGGGAATAGGGCGCTATTTGGGACTCAAGCCTGTACTCCCACTCTGAAGATAGACAGATTTAAGTGGTCAGTGAGAGGTTGAGGACATGCTATCTCCAGTTATGTCGATTCATTTTTAATCAGGCGTATTTCACATTGTGTTTATTTACACACGTTAATATGGTCGCCCAGTGAGTCAGCGTCCAGTTCTTGTTTTGTATGTGTCAAGCGAAAGGCATTCTTAAGAAGTTAAGTCTGGGCGTCAGGTTGTTGCCCCACCAAAAAACGTGCACAAACCCAGGATGTAGTTCTCCTTACGGCCTACCTACACACACAACCAACAAACAACAGGGGCGCTACAGAATAGGACAACAACATACCAGTGAGTTGTGTTAATGACGGAGTTGTGTTGATGACGGAGTCCCGGGGGTGTTCAGAAGACGGTGTTAGGGTCTGGCGAACACATTAGAGCTGTGTTCTAGTGAGACATGGACACCTGCATCCCCTGTCTCTACAAAACATCTGGTCAACGTGGAGGTCAGGGAAGGTTGGGAGGAATGTGTGGCTCCAGACTGCAGTAGTATAAAGGAATCCCAAATGACACCTTATTACCGATATAATGTACTTTTGACCAGGGCTCGTCGTGGACATCAATTTAATGTTCACTAGCAGGAAATCCCTCAAAACACATCATGTTCAATAGCAGGAAACGATAGACTGTATGTTTTAATAACACAGAGCCTGAATCTGCAATATTTACATATATTTCGATTGTCCCAGTAACACTTTTTAACTGCTGCTCTCCAACCTCTCTTTCTAACCCCAGCCCTCCTCGTCTCTCACCAGGTCAACCTCATCTGGTTCTTACATTACCAGTGGAAAGGAGAGTCGCGGTTGCTACCTCAGCAAGACCTGTCAGCGAGTAGTGATACCTTTGTCTCCGTGCTCCACCCCAGAGCCACATCCAGCCCAAAATAGGAGGTTAAAAAAATAGTTTAGTAAAAGTCCTCGACTGCATCTTTAGGGTGGTTGTCATGCATAGTAATGATGATGGTCTTAAAGTGTTACTGTCTGAACTCTTAAACCAAGCTTGCTAGATTTCCTTCCAGCTTATCAATGGGCTTATTTGAAGTGAGGGACTGGTCGTTTCTATGTGACTAGCTAGTGGAAAATGTGAGATCGCAGCAGAATGAGGTGTCCAAGGATGTGGATGTGACCCAGCGAACCGCAGCGATTACTCACAAACAGACTCCTCCAAACACTTCAGCCCTACTCTCCCTGCAGTGAGTCATGAAGCTGGAAGCGCAGACTTTACCGTTCCCAATGGTGGTCCTAATGGGAGGGAGGGGAGAGCGCGAGAGAGGGAGAGAGGGAAGGAGAGAGGGAGGGTCAGCGAGAGAAGAGGGAGAGACATGTTCTCTTCCCAAAAGTGGTTAGTCAGAATGTAGAGTTGGCTAAGTAAATTGCCAAACGCTTGACAAGTACTTGTACATAGTTGTGTAATAACTGCCTCTTTTTTTATTGTATGAGCCTACACTTATACCTAATGTACCTACAGACACGTTACGTTATTTTTGCAAGCCTAAAGAAGTGGTGTACTGATGCAGCTTTCTAAAAAAAATATTAAAATATAGTCTATTTAAAGTCACGAGTTTGACTCAAATAAAAACATTCAGCGTAGAAAGAAAATAAATTAAATGCGGCCAAAAATGATCCTGTTCCATAGACTTCTTCGTGCTCAACTCTATCTGTGATGCCAGAAACATGAAATCATATGAAATAAACTAATGGAATATTCTATAGCTTTACAGGGGTTATTAGTGAATGTCCATAATGGGTTAACCCTGAATATTAATATTAAAAATATGTGCAAATGTAAATTAAAAAGTATACTGGAATAACTTATATATTAAAAAATACCATATTCTGCATTATGGCTCTTATATTTCCAAACTCTAGTTGGGTGGGCAGGAAGCATTGCAAATAACTTCTTTTTCTGGCTCACATGCTGCCTCTTCAGACTGACAGACTTTTAGAGACTTTGCTGACATTGGTTTTCCTCCAGGAATTCTGTGACTCTTGATCATCCACAGTAAGAACAATGTGTTCGTCATCAGAATTACTCTTCAATTAATTTCTGTATTTTTTTTGTATATTTTATTTGTCTTTATCGGAGTCAAAACGCACAACGGTCTTACATGCAGGCTCCTCCTGGACAATGCTGGATGAATGATAATAGAATAATTCAAAATTTATAATAAAATTGTGTTCAGTAGGGGGTCTCCCATATGGCGCAGCGGTAGAGACCTTATAAGTGCATCACAGCGGCCAGGAATCCAAATCCCCAGGGTCTTGAATGTGCCCGTTTCAATTGGCTCAGCGCAGTCAGGGGTTAGTGATGGACAAGGCTCGCATTGCCTCGTCGGCCTCTTGCATCCCCTTGGGGAGTGTCAGGTGCCCACAACCTCAGAAACCATGTGTGTTTTGGCCAGTTGTTGCTCCAAGCGTCTAGATGCTGGTGAGAAGCCAAACTGTTTTGGCCAGTTGTTGCTCCAAGCGTCTAGATGCTGGTGAGAAGCCAAACTGTTTTGGCCAGTTGTTGCTCCAAGCGTCTAGATGCTGGTGAGAAGCCAAACTGTTTTGGCCAGTTGTTGCTCCAAACGTCTAGATGCGGGTGAGAAGCCAAACTGTTTTGGCCAGTTGTTGCTCCAAGCGTCTAGATGCTGGTGAGAAGCCAAACTGTTTTGGCCAGTTGTTGCTCCAAGCGTCTAGATGCTGGTGAGAAGCCATACTGTTTTGGCCAGTTGTTGCTCCAAACGTCTAGATGCGGGTGAGAAGCCAAACTGTTTTGTCCAGTTGTTGCTCCAAGCGTCTAGATGCTGGTGAGAAGCCAAACAGTTTTGGCCAGTTGTTGCTCCAAGCGTCTAGATGCGGGTGAGAAGCCAAACTGTTTTGGCCAGTTGTTGCTCCAAATGCCTAGATGCTGGTGAGAAGCCAAACTGCTTTGGCCAGTTGTTGCTCCAAGTGTCTAGATGTTGGTGAGAAGCCAAACTGTTTGATGAGATGTGCTTCGGGGGAAAAAGTATCTTGATCTTTGATCTTCGAAAAATCCAGATTCTGTGGTCACTGAGACATTTCTATGTTGATCTGGAGGAATGCGCATTGGATCATTGTCCTGCTGGAAGATCCAACCACAACCCAGTTTTAGCCTCGTAGCAGAGGCAGATAGATTTTTCTCTAAAATCTCATGGTACTTGACATGAATCCATGATGCCATGTAACCTAAGTTTCCCAGGGAATTACCCACAACATCACATATTCACCACCATACTTCACAGCGGAGTGTTGGTCATTTTCTGTATTTTCTCTGTTTCTTTTTACTGAAGAGTTTGTCATGAGCTGAACATAATAAAACATTATAAGCCATCATTCACAGTTTGAGAATAGGAGTTGACTGAATCTTGGGGTAATCATGCATCGAAAATCTCAATTACATGTCGCCTCCATGTCAAACAAGCCACATGGACGTCTTGCAAAATTACCTCTACTCTAATCAAGACATCAACGCCTGTGTGTTGAGTTTGCTGAATGTCATTTGGAACCTATAGTCAGATTTCTTATCTTGATGAAAGTAAAGGCAGTTCAGACACACAGTTCTTGAGCACATCTATAATCAACCCATGTTTTATTCACAAAGATCACAGAGCACAGCTTGCACAGCAGACTGTACCCTGAAAGCTAGGCCAGGCTTTGCAATCCCGCTGTGGATTTTGTGAAGCCATGTCAAAGTGCTTAGAGGTGGCAACACGACCCACCTCAGGTTAAACACCTTCCCCCATTTTTATTCAGCACAATGTCCAGTTCCTCTACTTCTGTACCTGTAGTTTTGGTTTGACTGGTGTTAAAGGATGCAGAAGGAATCATTAGCTCCCTGAGTAGCCTCCAATGCGTGGTCCGCCATCAATTATAGCCTGACAGTGACAAAGAATGATTGTGAAAAAGGCATTTTGGACTTTCCCTACCCCAGCCTTAACTCCTAGCATGACGTTGGCCCTAGCATTGCAGACGCCAGCAGGCATCTCCCTCAACAACTCATGAGTGAAGTCATTACACATGAGGCAGGTCACTATCTGTGCTTTTATATGGGCTTCAGTCTTTTATGTTCTACGAGGTCCAGAGGGAAAGCAATGGGATGATGCCATCCACATTCGGTCTCAAGAAAATTATAAGGGTTTTGTTTTGAAACACATCAACAAGCACACCTTTGTATCTGTAAAAAAGCCAAACATTCAAGGGTATGTAAACTTTTGATCAGGGCCATTTGGATGATTAGGATGTAAAAAGGAGCCAAACAACTATGTGATAATAAATGGCTTCATATGATCACTATCCTTAAATAAAATACAGTTTTTTTGCATGATCATATTTTCAAAATCAATGCCAAATTTTCACAATTTCTGCCAGGGTTTGCAAACGTATGAACACAACTGTATATGAAATTGAGCAATATACCATGTTACATGCATTTATTTTTCAATAATATGCTGCACAATGTTTTTCTACATTTAAGATGTTTTCAATCCTTTCCCGCACACAGTTTTTGCTGTGTAGCTGTCTTGCTAGCATGACTAGAAGATTTAAAAAATCTGTACACAGCTTCTTGCATTGCGGAACATTTTTCAAAGTTGACTGAAACATTGCCTCCTCCTACATGTTGCGTTTAGGTTGAGAAATACCTCTTCCTTGACTGTCCAAAAGAATGGGAATGCAAAGTGAAAAATCTCTTGCCAAAAACTTAGATTCAGTCTTTGTATCTCTTGTCTATTTTAACTGTTCATGTTTGGTGTTTTTTTAATGTTAGCTTAAACTGCAACTGCTAGCAAAAATCACTGATTTTCTTTGTCAGATTCAAGCGATTCAACATCACAGTGAAGATAGTCTCTCCATAAGTGCAAGTTGCTCTGTTAACATAATAAACCCCTGCCTTAAAGTGGCTGTTGAACATTTTTGCCTCATCTGTAACATTTTTGGCTAATGGAATCAGAAATGGTACAGTTGTGCTCAAAGGTTTGCATACCCTTGGAGAATTGATAATATATGTACCATTTGTAAAGAAAACATGAGTGAGCAGGCAAAACACATGTCTTTTATTTCTTATGGGATTCACATTCAACTGTAGGTCATAACAGAATGGCACAATCATAAAACAAAACATGGCAACAAAGAAAAAAATGAACTGACCCCTGTTCAAAAGTCTGCATACCCTTAGTTCTTAATACTGTGTATTTCCCCCTTTAGCATCAATGACAGCGTGCAGTCTTTTGCAATAGTTGTCTATGAGGCCCCGAATTCTTGCAGGTGGTATAGCTGCCCATTCGTCTTGGCAAAATGCCTCCAGGTCATGCAAAGTCTTTGGTCATCTTGCATGAACTGCACGTTTGAGATCTCCCCAGAGTGACTCGATGATATTAAGGTCAGGAGACTGTGATGGCCACTCCAGAACCTTCACCTTTTTCTGCTGTAACCACTGGAGGGTCAACTTGGCCTTGTGCTTAGGTCATTGTCATGCTGGAAAGTCCAAGAGCGTCCCATGCGCAGCTTTCATGCAGAAGAATGCAAATTGTCTGCCAGCATTTTCTGATAACATCAATTTTCACAAGATTCCCCAGAATCTTTAGAGCTCACACACCCCCAAAACATCAGGTCTTTTGACAGTTCTTTTCTGCTCCCCATGGCTCAGTATCTAGCTTGCTCAGTGCATCCACGTGAAAGCTTAAAAACACATTGACAATTTATACACAGACACTAAGTGCAATTTAAAAAGCCACAGGTGTGGGAAATTCACCTTTAATTGCCATTTTCACCTGTGTGTATCACCTTGTGTGTCTGTAACAAGGCCAAACATTCAAGGGTATATAAACTTTTGATTAGGGCCATTTGGGTGATTTCTGTTATCATTATGATTTAAAAAGGAGCCAAACAACTATGTGATAATAAATGGCTTCATATGATCACTATCCTTAAATAAAAGAAAGGTTTTTTGTATGGTCAGTCATATTTTCTAAATCAATGCCAAATTTTCACAATTTCTGACTGGGTATGCAAACTTATGAACACAACTGTATATGAAATTGTGCAATATACCATGTTACTTGTTACTGGAAATACATTTATTATTTGAGAATGGAGATATGGGGCAAAATATATTTTGGCTGTTGAAATATCTGTGTGGCTGCTCAGCTCTTTATAATCCACCTTCCAGTGTCTGGTGGACCAAAAGGTGAGTTTAGAGCCCTCCTGTTTACTCATGTGATGGTGCTTTCATTGTTCTATTTTACAAACACACACACACCCAAAACCACACCCAGCTCAGAAGGACAGCATGAGAAATGACAGAACAGAGGTGGGCCACGTCTGACAGTTATGAATTTTTAGACACTTAGTGACTAGTCAAGGCAACGCGCTACACAGTTTTCTCAAACTACTATTCTACAGTAAATCTCTTTCTTGTCAAGAGTGTTTAGATCCATGACCTCAGATCCATGGGCAACATCCTTGTGCCTTGGCAAATTAAACACCTTTAATGGTCAAGTGGCCTAAAATCCCCAGATTCCCTCTCTGTTTTCCACTCTTTCCAAATCCAATGCAAAGGTCGTGTCTTTTTGGAAATGAAATTGTCTTTCAGTGACTGTTTTACGGTGTTACAACAGGAATCAAGTGTGATAATTGTTTCTCCCATAGCAAGCAAGGCTTGGGGAAAGCATTGCCAGTCTTGGCTACTCTTCAATGAAGGGGAGTCTTGTCCAATTTCCTCTAGTGGGGGTGACGCTTGTGGAAAAACTGCTAACTCTCTGACCGCTGTTGGTCTTGGTGTTGTCCTGTAATCATCCATCAGCAGCTCCGCTGGCGTCCTGTATGTCTCCAAACAATGCGACCACAGCGACTTTAGCTTGCTTGTAAGTAAAGTTCAACCTGTCACTTCTTCCCCCTTATTCTTGAATATTAAACGGCTGTCACTCTCCGTGTTCGCGGGATTATCTGTTTTGTTCATGTACTGTCGTAGTGCTCTGACATCCAATCATGTATGACGAGCAGGTGTCCAACGCATTCACATTTTCATTCTTTCACTCTCACCCGAGTCCGGTTCAAAGCTTTCTTTATGTTGGCACTGGCTATCTGCAATTCATTGCTGCAATGGTTTTGACTTAGCTTCCTGGTTTCTTCGCAACCTCTGTACGTTCTCTGTCTCGTTCACTCGCTGTCTTGCTCTTGCTGTCATGCCCAAACCCTCTTATTAAGAGCTCTTATCCTTTCTGGCTTTTAACCGCACTTTCAGGTGGCCTTTTCTAGTTCAACAGACTGTATGTTCTTTAGGACGCAACTGCTTTGGACAGCAGTGCTGCATGACCTTGTGGTACTTTTTAATTTCATTCCAAAGCCTTGGGTAATTAACTCTCCATGCTCCTCCAGATTGTTTTTAACTTTCATCGGCACTTCCTTTAATTTTCCCAGCCGTTTAAAAAATGATTGCTCTTCTTACCATACCTGTTGAGCTTTTCCTTTGTTGCGGTCATGTCCTGGCACGGCAAGCAGTGAGATCCAACGCCCTCTCCCCCTCGTTTGGATCACAGACACTTGTTTTGTTGTTAATCGCCCTCACCTGTTTCCCTAATCACTGTTCCTATTTAAGTTCCTCATTTCCCAGTGTATCTTGTAGGTCTTTGTTTGGCATATGCCTTCTGTTTTGGTTGTTCTGTCTTGTGTAGTGTTTCTTTTGTTATAATTCAAGTTATTTTATTAAATGTCCTCCATTCTCCCTGGCTTTCTGTCCATGCCTCATCAACCATTACAATTGCCTTATCTGTGGCTTGGCTACCCTCTGTGTTTTTCCCTGTGGCAAAATCTGTTGACATCTACCATTTTGTGCCAAAGCATTCTGCAAATAGTTTCACACTGTAGCAAAATACATTTTTGTCTTTAAAAATGATGTAAAATGAGTTATTACATAATGACCTGTCAAAAAAAAAATTGTTTCTGGCTTCTAGCTTGACTACGCAAAACAAATGTAATAGTCTACAAACAACATTGAGTTAGCTTGGAGGCTAGCAAGCCTTAGTGGAAGTTCATTGCATGAGCTTTTTCATTTGAACTTGTTAGCATGTATGAACTTTACAGTCATTTTCTATCCCCATTTTATGCTGAATCCCCATAACGACAACAATCGCTGTAGCTTTTACTTTGATTAATTGCTGAGCTTTTAGTTATTAAGAATGTGTTAATAAGGTGTGAAAACACCTGACGATCCATCCAAATGCCTTCCATTTTTAGACTCATAGTGTGTTGTCTACCACATTAGCCTATTTAAAGCATTAAGTCTGACATACATAAAATAATTCAAAAGGGTCTAATTTTTTACATTTTATATGAGAACAAAAAATGAACAAATACAATGTATTAAACACGTTCAAATGTTATAAAGCAGTACTGCATCTAGCAGGTGGCGTTTCTAAACACATGTCCATAATGGAATTTTCTTCAACAATAGTACTATACAAATGTGCAAATGTACCTGAATATTAATACTGAAATAACAAAATACTTTCTCTTAAAGTGATATAAAAGATGACTGATTAATGAGAAGTTCATAACTTGTTATCAGGACAGATCAGAAAGTGACTCCATGTATGACTAAAACCATCCAGGTCAACCAGGTCTGCATACCAAATGCTACATGGGCCACGTTGAAATGTAGCCACTACAAAAACAGAATGTAATGGCATTTAGACTGCAGCCTTTCACGCAGAGGGCTTGGCTTCTTATAAGTGTGTGTAACTGGAGTCCTTGGCCCAGGGAGCCTGATTACCGCCTTTGAGCTTGAGGTTCGGAGGCCGACATGCCTAAGAGCCATCCACAAATCAATGCTATGAACAGAAGCATTCTCATGTCCTCTGGGGCATATAGGCCTTCATTGGGTTCCCCTTTGTGATGTATGCTGAGGGCAAGGAGTCATTTAGCTTTCAATGTGTTAGCCCATTGATTTATCTACACTGTAAAAGCACCAGTGGTGTCTACCACGTCCCCTTTCCATCCCAGCCTTTAAGTACACTAATAGTTTGGTGACAGATGATGCGGAGGCAGAGAAAGTTTAGCAGGTCAAAACAAACATGGGTTTATAGTTATCTGGTGGTTCAGTGAACGAGAAGTAATGGATAGATGTTAGGACTACATTTATAGGAGCAGACCTGACTCCCTCCACAGGTTAGTGGAGACACCATATTTGCTATTTGCAATTTGCATTACATTTTATTCCCCATGGAGCACCTTACTTTTAGGCAGGGCTCTGTGTGAAAGCAATGTACAGTAACATTTACAGTACAGGAAATAAAACAGAGTGCTGTGTTGGACACAACATTGAAAATCAGGGAATCATGCCTAACCGGAACTCTATTATTGGACAGACATTTTTTATGTGTTTAGTAAATTTCTAAGAAGTCACAGTACTTACAGCTATTTAAGCAGACTCATGGTATCTGGGAATCGAAAGGATAACATTTCAGAAGATGGGAAAAAAGTTCTAAAATGTATGTACCAATCCCTGATTGCCCCTTTAAATCAGAACAAAAGCCCTGCCAACTTTCTTCTTTCCACGCTGGCTAAGGAAAACTGTCGTGTAAAATCTGTTTTGTCTAGACTGTAGTAAACCCACAAATTCCAAAAGATTATAAAGAAACATTCATCTGTATGAGTTTGCAGATTACAACTTTTAAAAAAGAGCAAAGTGGCAGTGGATTACTAAGGAGAAAAGAAAACAGAGGAAATAACAGCAAAGAGCAGAACAAAATAACATAGTATTAGATATAGGATTATTTTACCAAGACTTTGGCTTCTTTCTTGATCAAGACAGACATAGAAAGCTTATTCAGGCTGAATAGACAAGAGAAAATCGTGCATGTCCCAATCATTTCACTAATTCTCTTTAAACAGCGATACACATGAACACTCTTTGTACAGGTCTATTCTCTGCCTTTACTAATGACTGACCTTTAATAAAACCGAACTCAGTGAACGACTCAGTGCAGTCCCATCAGTCCCTGTGGCATAAAACGTAAATTGCTAATTTTAACGTATAGCTCCGGAAAACAGTAAGAGACCTTTTTCTTTCCTTTCCAAAAAGTTAAATAGGAAGTTTTTGAGTGAGGAACAGAAGGGTTCAAATTAAGAGACCACTGCAAATTGAACGCTTCTGTTCCTCACTCAAACCTTTCCTTTTCAACTTTTTTGGAAAGGAAAGAAAAAGGTGCAGTGGTCTCTTAATTTTTTCCGGAGCTATATATGAGGAGTGTGTGAACAACCAGTTTTTGAATGGCATTAGTTGAACATGATTTTTCCCATAGTAAAATAGCGCCACTGCTTGGATTAGTCTGAAACTGACTGTTTCAGTCAGTAGTTTCAGTCAATAGTTTCAGTCAATATGTTTCAGTCAATAGTACAATATTAACCAAATTAGAAACACCATGATGCTGTAAAAAGTAAGCAACATTTTGCAGTATGCTCATACAGTATTACATATAGCAGGTGGGAAATGAGAGCGAAGGATTACAGTCTTCTGGTAGCAGAACATATGGAACTTCCACTGTGTTGTTCCTCTAAAAGACAGCGGGTTCTCATAAAGAACAGCCCCTACACCAAAACACAATCGAAAGGTGTCGCAAATGGAACCATTTTTAGTGCACTACTTTTGACCAGAGCTAAGGTCAAATGTAGTGTACCATAAAAGAAATAGGGTTTGGAATGCAGCCTCAGTCTGCTCTCAGTTGAAATCACCCCCCCCCCCCACCACCAGTGTGGGTCCTGACTCCAGGATAGCCTGTAGTCATACATCATCGGTAGCCTCTTTGTGGAGACAAACAGGGATGAATGAGCCATATCTGGACAGGAGGCCATAACAGAGACCACTTGAGAAAACTACCTTGGTTCAATTCCAAATGGACCCTTTTCCCTATGTAGTGCTTCACAGGCCATAGGTCTCAGATATGGGGAAAGGATGAAGAATTTGTAGCTACCTTCAGTAAGTGTCATATCCTTTCCTTCTCATTTTTTTAATTTATTTTTTTACATTTCAGACATTTGACATTTACTGTGGTGATTAAGATGCAGTACTGTACTGAGTAGTAGAAACCTGAGTAAAGCAACCCTATTTCCTATAGTGAATTCCACTATAAAGGGAACCAGGGGCCATTTAGGGCACAACGTCTGATTCATGACTTTATAGGACTCACTCAGCGTTCTCTCAAAATATAAAGGATTGCCTGCATCTTACCCTGAGCTATTCCCAAAATTCTCTTGAAGGAAAGAAAAATACAAAGGAATGGAATAATGGAATAAGCTCTTCTTGGCAGTTAGTCTGTTAACTGGCTGGGACGAGAGCCAGATGAAACAGCATTTTTTTTAGTTTTTCACAAAAAAAGGGAAAACAAAAGAAAAACATAGCAGTCAGTCAGTTTGTGTCCCGCACTCCCATCTGGATCGCCATGGCAACAGATTTATGTGACAGAGCTGGGTGAGGACTGTGAGGTGAGCTTTGTTTGGGAGGTCCCACCCTGTCCACTGTCCCAATGAGAGCTGAGATGTCTTTCAGATAAGGTTTCACTTTACAGGAAGTTCTGGTTGTTCTCGGAGCTCCTTGGAATACAGTTTTTCTACGTCCCATCCCCAAGGGCACAGCATAACCCTATTTAGTCCACTACTTTTGAACAGAGTGCATAAGGAAGAGGGTGCCATTTGGGACTAAGTCAATTATCACTTTGCAAGGGAAGAGGGAAGCGGTCTGTTAGAAAATACATTTATTGAAATGAATGGAATGTCTTTTTTTGCTCTATCCATATTTTGCATAATTTATTTGGACACCCTTCCCATGAATATGATTTGATCTATTCAGGTTAAAGGAATTGCTCAAGGGGATGCAAAAATAACTACTATATGACTCTTGACAGCAATACTGGTAATTTGTCTGTTAATATTATGGTGTTAAAGGGCTCCCTCTAGTGGATCTTGGACTTGTAGTGGTGTACTGCAAAGTATAAACATGCTGCTTTGAATCCAGAATAATGATCTGCTAATAGCCATGTTATATGTAAGGCACGAGGGGGTGTGGTATATGGCCAATATATCACGACTAAGAGCTTGTCATAGGCACGATGCATCACATAGACCTTATGAACCGGGTGGATTGAATCCTGAATGCTAATTGGCTGATAGCTGTGGTATATGAGACCATACACCACGGGAGTGACATCACATTACCGATTTATAAGAGAAATAAGGCATTTCAGGGATTTGTGATATATTGCCAGTATATCACAGCTAAGCACTGTGTCCAGGCACGATGCGTCATGCTGAAAAAAAACTTTTAGCTGTCGTAAATTGCCCATATACCACACCCTCTTGTGCCTTATTGCTTACATATTTTACGGGTATGACATCCCGACACTTTTTACTTTAGGGTATGTTGCCAATATACTACGGCTAAGTCCAAGCACAAGGTGATACATCATGTTTAAGAACAACTCTTAGCTGGTGTATACTGGCCATAAACCACACCGACTCGTGCCTTATTGCTTAAATATTCTGATGCATTCAGATTACGTTTACTGACATATACAATAACATCATCATCCTCCATCATCCTTTGTCCATCATAATTGTCAGTATTTTCAAAGCTTCAAATAATTGTGCTTTTTGTAAAATCGTATTACAGATTGGATGTTGTTCAATTTGCATGATAATTAATGAACAATACAAAGCAATTTTTTTCCAAAACATGATATTTAATACAAATCACATATAATACATAAAAAATATTAAATAAATAAGCTTTTTGCAATTAATATTCAACACAGCACATGATCTCTATGATCAAATGTTGAGGCATTGTCTCTCACATTTATCTCAAAGTAAATGTATTCCAGTTGCATTATTCTGGACCCAACTAGTGAGCAGACTGTCAGGTTGCCCGGTCTCACTGTGGCTTTTCAGTGACGGGGTCACCTGCAACAAATGGTGTTGTACAGAACTAAACCTGGCGGTAACAGTGTAACAACTGAACTTAAGCCTGGCTATAATGGAGGTGACGATTTTCCATTTAAGGACATCTGAGTGATGCTGGCTGCTCTTTCAGATAGGTCAGCAAACTCCTGGAATAGAGTAGTACATTGGAAATTTCACCCAGAGCAACACAGTGACAGAAATTACTGAACTTAAATATTAGCGTTTTAACTTTTGTATCAAAAGCAGGCAGGGTATCTTCTAGAAGCAGTGTCACAGCATCTAGCTGCATTCAAGCAATTCATTAAAAATATCAAAACGTCCAATATTTCAACCATTATGGAGCCGGTTAAATAATCTGAGCTCACTTTGTCGCTCATCTCATGAGAGTGGTGCAGGGACAGCTCTCTCTCCAGGTACATCCTCTGCTGTTCGCTGCCGGCCAGGCGACACGTCAGCCAGGTGAAAAGTATGGACATAGCAATTCCCAGGCAGGCAAGCACCATGATGGCCAAGTAGAGAGGCCGCAAGGCATCCGGACGCTTAGCAACCACGCGCACAAACTGGAAGTTCAGGATCCCACTGATCAGACCACAGATACAGCAGGCTGAAAACATAATCATCTGGGGGAGGAATAATACCACTGGTCTGTCAAGTAAATATCAAATTTCAGTCCAGCTTGTTTTCGTCTGTCAATCGCACCTCATATTTCACTCCTTACTCACTTCTCATATATAGCCAACCCATGGTAGGCTAGTGCGTGCACTGCATCTTATGCTTAATACGTTGCCTTTAAATTAACTTACAATCAATCCCGACCTTTTCTTCGCACACAACATTCCACATAGTCCACAGATAAGAAACTAAATGGGGGAAAATATGTTAAAAGTGTATATATACAGACTAATATTTAGCATATAAAAGCATAAACATTAAGGGAATTATTTAACGTACACAAACCCCGCTCCATATAGAGGAAGCATCCCCGAGCTGCAGCTTGCGCGCAGATCGAATTCCGACGATGCCGACCACCCCGAGGGAGATGCTGGACGCACCGAGTCCCACCTCCAACACCGACAGTACCATCAGACTAAAGATGGTACATCCTCTCTCAGGCATAATTCATTCATTCACCGGGATTCCGTTGAGAGGTGATGGTGGTCACCTCCCACCACCCAATAAGCAGATATCTGTTTAAGTGCAAAAAGTACAAATCAGGGAATAATCCAAATCACGCCGATCGACTTCATTAGGTTTTTTTTACCAACGGGTGATGCAGGTAGCTCTACACAATCGAATAGATAAATGTTGTTACATGTTCCCTTTGAAAAATATTCCTCTGTAATTGTTTACGTAAATCATATATTTTACTTAGACTACGTGGAAAAGTTTTGGACAGCGCTGTCGAAATCTTAGTATGAGTGTATTACCTAGGCTACTGTAAAAGACTCGCCAAGCTCGCTCTGTCGCGCAGAGCTGCAGAGGTCACAATTCACGTGACTTTCCTGACCTAAACTGAGGGTGATTTAAGGTACAGTTTTCAGTGTAAGATCCAAATTCGTCCCCACTAAGCAGATCAATGTTATATTACATTTAAACCCTTAAGAAACGTAACCATGCGTAGCATGTGTCTGGTTAGTGTTAAACATTGTTTTGAGAGCCAGGCCATCACTCCATCTTAGTATGGTCCAATATTATAGTTTATAGCGAAATTGATCCAAATATATGTGATTTTGCCCACAATATAACAACTTAATTTCACACATAGAGTTGATCTTTTACATTATGGCATTATGAAATACAGTATCTAAATCAGTGCCGGCCCTAGCCTTCTGGGGGCCCTAAGCAAAATTTGTTTTGGGGCCCCTATCTCTCACCTAGCAATCCGGGGCTCACTAGCAGTAGGGGCCCCCTGGGCCAGTCAGGGCCCCTAAGCGGCCGCTTATGTCGCTTATGCCTAGGGCCGGCCCTGATCTAAATCATACATATCTTAGGTGATACGACTCAACACGTTATGGCATGTTTCCTAGTCACAGATTAAAAGTAGTCCCTAACCTGAACATCACATTAGTGGGGATTGTCAATTTGGCATTTTATTCTAGAACTAGGTTTAACAATGTGCGCAATCCAGACCTTGTTACCACAAACGACCAGAAATGTTACATAATAATTTACAAACCCTGTTGATTTTAGCCTTTATTCCAAGCCCCGGAGGAAAACTCAGTTTGACTTAGAAGAAGGCTTGCTATTTTTAGCACCTGCCACAATATTACATGATCACATCCATCCACACAGGCAGGCAGACATTGATGTTCACCCTGCTAAACTCAACGAGATAACGCTCTGAGCTTCGGGAGTGCATTGCAAATGGCCCACTTCTTTTGACAAGGGCTTATAGGGTTGTGGTAAAAGGTACTTCACTAGGAATGAGGGTGCTGTTTGGAAACGTTCACAAGGAAAGGGCGAGTGGTTTGGGAAACTTCCGGTCAGTGCATGTGGTATAAAAAGGATATAAAAAGGGTAGGGTATAAAAGGCTCCCTCAACAAAAGTAGTCATATCTCATTAATCATAAACTACACTGCCTCACTGAGTCTGAAGAAAGGGGGAATCTACAAAGGCAGAGTGTTGGTCCATTATTTGTGTTGGTTGGTTAGGCCTAGGGGCATTTATTTGGGTTTTGTTCCTCTGGTTTTGCTGTGATGGGTCAAGTCTTTTAGCTGAATCCTCCACTGGCTTGTCAGCAATGTGCTGAGGGCCAGACACAAACAGATTCACCCAGTGTTCATGCTCAGTCCAAACAGACAGCCCACATGTTTGGTTCTAATAGTCTCAGACAACCTGTTTGGTGTATTTCTGCGTATTTTTCTGTTCTTGCCCTGGTCTTGGTTGAAGGAAGAAACCATAAGAATTAGCCAAGCGTCCGTTGCCTTTCATGCTTGATAAGCCACAGTTTACATCAATGGTTTGTACTAGTGCTAATTATGCAATGGATTCATCCCAAATTGCACTCTACTCCCTAGTTTACAGTACTCTCCAGGGAAGTAGCGTACCATTCTGGGAATAAGGCACAGGTCAAATGCTTTATATAGGAGATAAGGTTTCATTTTGGGAGTGTCCCGTGTGTTTGGCAGTAAAGTGGACTACATTGGGAATAGGGAACTGGCCAAAAGTAACAGTATCTTTATAAGAGCCACTGTGCTTAAACACTGACTGGAAATATGAATTGTTGTGTGGTTTGTAAGTAATGGGTTTTTAAGCCAGGCAAACGGTGAGTCTGGTAGGTTTGGTCATGTGAGTTCAATAAGCAGTGGGATGATGTAGATTTGTAATAATGTCAAAACAAGGTCATTGGGATCAATTGAAATGCTTAATTCAATAGGCACAGAGGATCTGATTCTTATCATATTTTATATTACTCTGTAAACTACTGATTGTCATTGTAGCATGTGTAATAGATTATATTTCTAAACTGAGATAAAATATTGGTTACACTTTATTTTGTGAGTCCGAACATCTGTAGATGTTCTATAGATAGTAATACTATCAACAAACTTTCAACAAACTTTAAATAAACTATAATTTGATAGACAACTGCTTGCTAAGGTTACGGTTAGGGTTAGGTTTAGAATAATGTTTAGGGTAAGGGTTAAAGATTTGGGATGGAATAAAGGTTAAGGTTAGGATATAGGTAAGGGTTAGTGGATAGTTAATTAAAATAATATAAATAGTCAATAGACAATCTGTAGAGCATTTACAGGCACACTCAAAATAAAGTGTTACCAAAATATTATTTTTAACTGACTATGTGAGAGGAAGTATCATACCAAAACCAGAGTCAATTATCAAGTCTGTCTTACACATTACTTCAGCTTCAGGCCTCACTGAATAACTGGTGTGTGTAGTGTAATCTGACACCTATAAAACACATCACATTTCAGTCATGTAGCTGACGCCCTGATCCAGAGGGACTTACAGTAGTGAGTGCCTACATTTCCTACCTGGTCCTGCGTGGGAATCATACACACAACCTCTGTTGTTCACCTACCAGTGTTAACAACAAAAACATGAGTGCTTCAGTCAGCCTTCCTTCCTGTTTAGAAACCCTGACATTTTCAATTTCATCTTTGTTGTTATGGACTGGTGATACACACTCCCCTACATGTCATCCAGTTATCTTAATGTGTTTCATTTTTCAATCATGTAAAATCAGCATCAGTCTAAATGAATCAACATAATACATTCGCTGTCTCTTTCTATGAGATACCAAACGAGTGACAGCTAGGCATCATCTTTGTGGCAATGTCATCCCAGAGAGGAAGGAGCTGGCCGCATTTTACAGCCCTCCCCTCCGACGCACTGTTTGCAGTAATGTGGCGCAGCTCAACCTGTCTAGCCATGTGTAGAGAAGGTGGAAAAAAACAACGACAGCAACCTGCATGGTGTTACTCTACTGGCCAGACATCTAGAGGCAGAGATAGGTCAATTCTGTTCCCTTTAAAGACTTTTAACTTCCTGAATGACAAAGAGAATGGGTAAAACGGGCAGTCATTGAAAAAATATATAATCTATGATCTCCTAGTCCTATCTCGAAAGTTGGTGGACGATTGAACTTATCTGACTAATAAGGAATCAGGCCGAAAAGGGATCAGTTCATGAATTGTGAAACCAGATTTTGTAAACAAGAAAGTTAGTCAGAGGATTGGTCTCAGGATGTTCGGATATGTCAATGACTAAACGGGCAGACATTGTGAAGGCGCTGGAATCGGACTGACAGCTCTGTCTCTAGCCTGTCACATCAAAGAACTGACATCACTTGAGATGCTCGGGACCGGAGAGCCGTACGTGTTAAATGATACAACACTTAAATAACTGGGATTGTAGCTCGGAAATATCATGTAATACCAAGAGAGGTTACTGTTAATTATGAGGAATAAACAGTATGGCCCCTTTCTGTGTTTACTCTGTACAGGCACAAACCAGATTTCTAACACTGGGTTTCTGTGTCCTCCTGGACTGTGTTACTGCCTGCTGACCCATGCTACACTCTCAACCAAAGAACTCTTCGGGGTTACATCACAATGCAAGGCCCCCTAACTCCAGACTGGGATGAACACTGTGTCCCTCACCCTGCTGACCAGTCCACCAGAGAAAGAAAAATAGACCCTGCTTTTGCAAGACAGAAGAGTTATCTTTTTATCTCTCACATTTCAACAATGACATACAATTTACAATATAGTAGAAACCTATTTTTGCCTCTGTGTGAGGAATATGAGGTGTTGGCATTGACTGGTTCTCCATATACCAGTACAGAAGGCTGGTATTCCAGCCACAGATTATGCCTTTAAAGTCTTGGATCAAGAAGCACCTTTGATCTAGATTCTCCATTGAAACTATGTTTTTTTTTGTCCAGGACCATATGTAATCTGTGTCTGGACAACCAGGGGTTGTATTTATAGATTTCAGTTAAAGCTTGCCCTTAAAAAAAGCCTGGCTTTAAAAGTGCACCATCAAGCTTTGTGAAGCTAAAGTTTCAGTCAGTGTGGTTTCAGTCAGTTAATCATCCACACAGGTGTTTTCAAATGCTCTTTGTGTCCCTGTCCTCAACTTCAAGTTTAAACTCTATGAGAGAACAGAATATAACCTGATTAACTTCAGAGTATTAGCCATCAATCATATGCGATCTTTTACCCCCAAGGAATTGGTTTTTACTTGTTACAGTATGTGGTACAGCTTCATAATTACATTACATTCAGTGTTGTTCTAATAAAATGTCACTTGTCAACTACCTGGAAGGAATGTGAAATAAGACTGACTTTTTACTCTTAATAGAGAGTACATATGTATACACAAATAGTGTCACAACCACTGTTTAAAACTACACAGGGAAATTTGTTTTATTATTATAAATGTTTCAGGAAGTAAGTATGTTGGTTTACTATGTCATGCCAAAATGATTGCGGTCATGAAATTCATTCTATAGTAAAGAAAGGCAGAACCAGTATTCCTGAGCTTTTAAACTGCCAGCACTAAAAGATACCGACTATTCAATGAAACATTCAGTTGAAACCAGCTTAAATAAACAGAAGATAGAAAGTCAAACTAAAAGGTCATTCAGAGTTAGTCAAAGAAAACACACAACCAGGAAACTCTATAGGACTCAAGGGCAGAATACAGTGCTGATGAATTTAGTAGTTGTGAATTTCAGTTCAACGTCAAAGTAAATTTCTTCACTGGATATTTATTAAAGAGCATTTATCAAGGTAAAGCAGCTAATTTCCACCTCATGAACAATCTTTATGAAAGCACATCCATATTTGGGTCAATGCACTAACAGAGGCCAAACATGTTTATTCCTGTTCACATGAATAGAAGGGACAGATAAGTGACAGCAGCATGGCAAAACTTTTAGTCTCTTGTCACTGTATGATCTGACTGCTGAGATTGTATTAGTCACAATAGAAGATGAAGACTAGGTGCCTACTACTCACAATATTCTTATGAGAAAACCTCGTAACAAATTAGGAAATGAAAATGGGTCTTATTATCAATTAACTATGTATTCTTTTAGCTGCAATTAATTAAATATTTAAACATTTTGACATAAGTAATATTTATCAACACTTCACACGTACCATGTCGGTAATAAATCTTCATTGTAAATATTATATTTCAGATGAAGCAATGTGAAGGTTATTTTACATTATTTATATTATTTAAATGCTTAAATTAACAAATATTGACAAAAATTGACAATATGCTAATTTGAAGTCAACAAAATTAAGTTCACAGCTATATATGTTTACAGTTTTTCGCAATCGCTTTGGCTCAATTCTTGAATGACAATTGTATTTTTCAAAACAATAAGTTCAAATCTCTGAACAGTTAGTTTCTTGTTCACACCAGACTTGAATTTCTTATTCATTTAAGCAAATTGTACGTTTTGGCAAATGTTTGCAAAGGATTAAGTACAATTGTCTACAATAGGCACAATACCTATCTGCACATGGCTTGTTGATGAAAACTGATGAGTTGATTCTCAGGGAAATTGTCTTACTCTTCACAACTTCTAAACATTCTTTCATTGTGTGAGCCATCACATGCAAAATGATCCATGCAATTATCAAAATCTGTCAGACATACAAGTATATTCCATAAATATCTATGACAAGGAATGTTTGTGATGTCTGCTAAATTGGCAAATAACCTGCCAGGTGACATAGTAATGAAATAGGAATCACAATCTTACCAATCAGGTTTGGAATATATGGAATTTGGAATATTTACCCACAGCACAATCACTACCATTTCTGAACATGAAGGAACATCACAACCCTGAACAGCAGCTACATGCTCGTGGAAGAGAAATAAGATGTGTGAGAATGGACATGCAAATATGAATATTCTGTTTACACATTGCTACAAAAATAAATGTACTTTATACATACAAATGTACATATCCTTGTTTTGTGTACTTCAGTATTGTACAATATTGACTTTTCCCAGTAAACTTTTACCTACTGTTGATACTGGTATCTAAAAAGCTCAGTGTGATACACACTAGCATTCAGCTAGACAAAACTGACATTCTTGTGTAGTACAGTAAGCAGTCAGTCAACAAGTAGAACAAAACAGAAATTTATATATAACAAATATTTCCAGGGTTGACTGCCATGGTGAAAAAACATCTAAACATTTTGACCAGTCCGGCTCACAAGATGACAAAAAAAACTTTTCATTTTGGTGGCACTGGCCAATTTACTGACACAACAACTAGGTTTTGAAGCTTGAATTAATTATTCTGGGCGAGTTACTACATTTTGCAGACATGCCGTAGAGTTGTGATGTCCCATGAAACAGTTCTGACGATTGCACTTACAGTTTGGAGAACGTTAAGACTTTTGAAAAATTAGCCAAAGCGATTGAGAAAAACTGTAAGATGTGCTTATGTCGCTGGGTTAAAACAAAGGTTTATTTTGTTAGACAAAACAATCCCTAATCAATTCCATAATCTCTCATGGACAGACAACATAAACCTAAATGGCACTTTGGATCATGAAACAACGACTGTGTTAAACAAATCCAGAATTCACAGATTTTTTAATCTTCTGAATATCGATAGGCGAGATTCAGCTAAGATCTACAGTGTAATTACTAAATCCAAAATTCTAAAATGTGATGAAAACCCAATGGTATTTCATGAAACACCAGAACATTAAAAAATGCTTTAAAAATGTGTCAGAAATTTTGAGGGCAACTGGAAGAGACAAGTCTATATTCACACTACATAAAGTAAATGAGGACAATGAAAATGTCTGTGTCAAACAGGTAACTCTAAAGTAACAAAGGTCAAAATGGTTTTGGTTGTTTTAGTCTTCTAAAAATCTCAGTGGAAGCAAATAATTTGTCTAAGAAATTATCGAAATTAATCCTTTAAAAAAACAAATTCCAGAGACAAGTATGATTAATATAACTGAGAGTAACTGTTAACTGTGTGTTTGTTTGCATTCGGTGTAACGGGATCAGTCCATACATTAGGTCCATCTCTTTTTTAACAAAACCTAACAAAACAGTGCAAGCATCAGGACACAATTAAAAAAAACTATTAAAACATTACGAGAACTATTGCTTACGGAATTAACTTCATTTTAAGAAGGAACAAAGAAAACATAAAAAAGACTTCATTAATCTCCATTCAAAGATGGTGTGAGCTGTACAGTGATCTTTTTCAAATGGCCTCAGCAACACAGTTCTTACTGAACTGAAAACTCCTCAATGTGGTTCTATTGTTTAGGGAAGGCAGAGACCCTCAGGATTTCCAGACAGTTGACTGTGATGAGCGCCCCTGTTAGCTGCCTCCAGTGTCTGGTGACTGGGCCCTTCATCTTGTCGAGAGCGAGGTGGAGGTCCTGGATCATGTCCCGGTTGCCATCCCCGTACTGCTGGCTCCACGCATACAGGAAGTCATAGGCAGGTTTCCACATGGACTGAAATACAGCAGAGTGAAGAAACCATGAATATTCAACTTAAATTCCATTGCTGCATATCAACAATTAGGTCGTATGATAAAAGTTAGGTCATATCATACTTTGAGCATCTATAGCCGTCTATAAGGGAATATACAAATAGGGTATTGGTAAATCATTCTTATTATTTTAAAAGACTGTGTGTCGTCTTTCTAATACCCCATTTATACCAAGATGTAAACCAGTCAGATGTACCTTGTTGTCAACATTTTAACAAAATAAATTGTCTAAAATGTTTTGCTGGTATGCTAGACTGTACATTTGCACCAAGAGGTATTAACAATTGCCAGATATCAAACTTTTCCTTGTCATTATAAAAAAGCTTACTTAAACAACAATAACAATGCAGCAAACTTGTCAAAATAGCAACTTCTGTGAATGAGGTAGTAATTAGCTATTCAAATTCAATTCAAATAGACACACCGTGGCGCTAACTTCTCCGTTCTTCCCCTTGTGTGGAGCCTCATAGCCAGCGATCTGGGAACTGGAGAGTTTTCCCAGCCTCTCAGCGAGTTCCCTCCATCTGCTACCCAGCTCCACGGCTGTTGACAGGATCACTGTGTTCTGAATTACATGAGCTACAAGACTCTGAGAGTCAATCTTCAACAGACCCTAGGATGGCAAAACCAAACACCAAGAAAAACACAAATATGAAACACCACAAATTGAGTGCATTTGGAAAAAAGACAAATTAGCAACAAACTTCAAAAGGGCAAGAGGTTTCCTCGCCAAAAAACAAAACAAACGTCCTGCTAGTTTGCACTTACAATAATAAGCTCATGCTGGAATTTCTTCCGGCTCTTCTCAGCGTGGCAGTCCTCCTTCAGCGTCTCCAGCACACAGGCCACCTTCTCTGCCTCCGTCTCAGCATGTCTTCGTGTGATCGTGTCCAGCGACAAGCTTGAGTAGCCCAGGGCGTCAGCAAAGCCCCTCCAGCTGTGTATATGTTCTGTCACAAGCGTCTGCATAGCCGAGTACATGTAGGTGAGCTTCTTGAATGGCAGGACCATATTGTCCAAGAGTGTCTCTGTGGTGATGCTGAGGCCAGTGAAGTCGATCACTTGGTCCCGGGTGATGAGCTTGAAGTTCTTGCAATGGATCAAGCCGACCCTGCCTCGGAGGAAGCCAATGTACCACTCTTTGACCTTGGATTGGCCAACCGACCTCACAGCCTCTTTAGTGAGGAGAGCCACAGTGTCACCCTTGAAGTATTCCAAAAGGTATTCCACTCGCGGTTGACGGAGCACAGACTTTAGTGCCACCCCGTAACATGGCACCTTCACAGGTCTAGTACGGAATTTGGGAAACTCTGGGACAGTTTCCTCCGGTATAGAAAGAGATTTACAGATTACATTTTGTCGCTCTAGTCGTCCTCGCTTTTCTGACCGAACGGGTGCTGCCTCAGGAGAAGACACCTGGAACTCAGCTACGGTGACGTTGTGTGAATCCCTCACCTGCAGGCTCAGTTTAAAGGAGGAAATCCCCCCACAGCCCATCTTGGAGAGCTCAAGGGGCAGCTGAAGGACTTTACCGAGTTTGAGAAGCCCCTCTCTCATATCTTTTCTTTTATCCTCTGCTTTGACCTCAAAGTTTGACTCTATGACGCTAGTTGTGATGTGCAGTTCATGTAGCCTCTCTGGGCTAAACTGGTGTTTTCCCCAGAGCTGCAGTACCAGAGGGGGAAGGTTTCTATTACCCCTGTGGATATCTGAGAACGGAAGCCTCGGTGGAACGTTATTGTGGCAAGAGACGACCACAACCACTTTGAAAGATGGATGGATATGCTTTGGGCCGTAAACGGCAACGGTGACGTCACGATCCAGGTAATCCCAAACAGACGTAGCAGGGGGCTGGATAACCAAGGCCTCTGCAGCTACAATAACATAGATATTGGACTTCAGGTCTTGAAGCTTCATCTGCATGATGTTCTTGTAAACGTAACAGTCTTTAACTGTCTGATAAGGTCCATCTTTCCTGTTGGACACCAGTCCCACAATGGTGGTCATGACCTGACTTACTGGATCCTTCTTGACCTCAGCCGCCATTTTAATTTCCAGCGTGATTGATTCCTTACAGTTTATGTTGCTGACACTCACTTCCACAAGTGGACTCACGGTTGTGGTGTAGTTGCTGTTGAGCCCGTGTGGGGGCTCCAGGATGGCTTTCAGTGTAATTTCCTGAACCTCGCCAACTGGAACATGGCCCTCTGGGATATGGACAGTAATATCTGAGTCAGGTAATTGCAGAGACCCTCCACTGTGACCTATCTTGCAGACTATCTGAGAATCAGTGGCTTGGGTCTGGGCCCATCCAGGACTCTGACTCATCAGGCCAAGGTCCAGACATGACCTTGCTAGCTGTCTATGACTCAACCAGGCCATTTTATAAGCCTCACGGTCATTTTTCAACCACTCAAAATCAGGGTTCAGAAGCGGGCCTGTCAAGGCCTTGAGGCTATTCTCCCTTTTTGGTTCCTTTCTCTCCAGGTCACTGAGTATATCTGAGGCACTCCTCCATCTTCCTGATTGTCTTATGCTCTTTCGTTTTGTGTCAGCAAAATGGCCAAAATTGGTTTCATCAGAAGATGTGCTACTGGTGTCAAAGTGCTTACTGTCCAACAGATTGGAAGGCTCGTCTTTCTGTATTGATATGTCGGCATCACTTAAAGTTGTGTCATTTGTGTGAACAATGTCATCTAAAAATGGATTGGATCCAGACAATTTTCTCCAGAACGGATTTGTGATTTCACTTTCGTGTTTGACCTCCGGCTGTAACACAGGCCACTCAGAGTGTTTTGTAGCCTGATTTATTATGTTACTCCCTGTGAAAATACAGAAGATCCATGTCAAGTCAATTTCTTACTTAATGATATAAACATATGCGATCATGGCAAAATCACATTCAATAAGCTCTTTGAAAGTCTTTGAACGGTCATACAATACCCACAGTGCCATATTCTCCAGAGCCTGTTAAATCATTACATACATTTATTACCTATAGTACGTTACAGTAGTTTTATATTTTTGTTACAGGTGCAGGAGACAGGATTATTGAGCCAACTGGAAGTTAGGAATGATTAGGTGGCCATGATGATGAGGGGCAAATTGGATATTTAGCCAGGACAACGAGGATAACAACCCTCTTCTTACGACCATCAGGAAGACGGCACTCTATGCAGGCCAATGTCCCCTACACTGCCCTGGGGCTTTGGGATTTTACATTTACCACAGGGCAGGCACTCTAAAACCACTTCCAGTAGAATCTGGTCTCCCATCCAGGAGCCAACCACGACCGACCCAGCTTACCTTCAGATGCAAGCCATAACGTTGTTCAAAGTTAAAATATTTAAGAAAAGTTAAAGAACAATACCATTTAAATTGATGGTGTGCAGTGCTTCATTGTCATCTAGATCAATCAATGTCCCCTCAGATTTGCTCCGCATGAGACTTCCTTGGCGACGAAATGACTTGGCTCTGATAGCTGCCATCTTTACATCTGTAAACATAAACACATATTAATTGCACCACAAATTGCTATCTGCTTCAACACAGTAATAATAACAAAGTACAGTGACTGTCAGCTTTAATTTAAAGTTATTTTCAGCCATATCACTTACAATTTAGAAATTAAATCAAGTTCAGACAGAAAACACCACGTTTTAGTTTAACCATTTATTAAAAACATGCACGACAATCATTTTATATAGGTTTTGGTATTAGGTTCTGCTCCTCTGGGGTAACTCACTGCCATCACATGGCTGTGTGTATGATACTACCAATCATCAAACCATCAAACCATAATATCATTAATAACAATCCCCATAGGTCATGAGCAAGGTACCCAGTACCGACTCCCCTCCATGAAAACGAAACAGAACCAAACAGGCAGAGGCAGGGGTGGTGGGTGGGTTCACACCCACACATCAGACTGAGTGAGTAACCTGAACATTAAATAATCAGTATGAACTCTGATATGGTGATAGAATTGACCCCAGGCGTCACCAGATACATCGCTGACCAATGATCATTCGGGTTTCCTGTCTGAACTTGCTATGCTAATTTTTGTATAGAGTCTCCACAAGGCAACAAAGGTTTTAGACAGCTTGACATTATGTACAATAAGGTAGACATGTAGCTATGCCTGTGTGTTTGGAGTTATTGTCCTGTTGCTTGAAGAGCCGTCCAATGAGTTTAGTGGCATGTAGTTGAATCTGAGCAGACAAGACGTTCCTGTTGACTTCAGAATTCACCCTGCTGCCCACCACAGTGACACCACTAAGACTTTTTTCTAACCATTAAAAGTATTCTTCATTCCTCCACTATGGTGGTCTTCCTCGGTTGACCTGATCGCATGCCATTGACGAGCACTCAGTGCTTTCTTCATTTAAATTCACCAAACAGTAGGTTCTCTGATCTAATTGCTCTGATTTATCTGCCTAACGATGTCCTGCATTACTTGCATTGCCACTTCTTTACTCCCCAGGTGTTCAGATGTCAGCAACAGACTCCATATTTCAGGCCTACAGTATTATCAGGACTAGACAGGTCTCTTTTTTATGCTCTAATGCTGGAATTTCTAAATGGTTAATCCGATATAGATGCAAATATCCTCAAATTAAATCTGCACCCATTTCCATTGCATAATTTCAAATTCTAAGCACAGAAAACAGGGCCAAAAATGTTTGGGGTCATTCTATAGGCCTACAATCTGAGAGTTATTAAAATATGTTTTCCAGCATGGCTGTTTCTACCTTACGACTGCTAAATTACTCCCTGCATTTTCTCAACTACCTAAAGGATGGATAATAATTAACATAAGTATCGTAGTAGTCTAGGACAGCTGCTAAAAAGACTATAAAAATACCCCCAGAAATAATGGATATCTAGATTGACACGTTTTAATTTTAGAAGTTTGTTTTCTAGTGCCATTGTTAGTTAATTTTCTTCAGCCTGATTCACACCTGATGTTCTTTACCTGCGGATACCTGCGGATTTGGTTTGTATTACCCTATTATTTCACAAGTACTGTAGCACAGCAGCAGACATGAACTCATTCATTCAGACTGTCATTTGTTTGCGTGAAAGGGGACCTCTAATAATGTAGCCTCTCATACTGTCACAGTGAGTCAGACATTACTAATGTTGTTTCCTACACCAGTGCACAAAAACAGGTTGGTCTTGTATAGGATTCAACTCTCATTTTGTTATTTCAAAGCTGTTTCTTACATGAGTTAACTAGGTTACATAATAACAGCAAAAGCTTTTACATAGCTATAACTATACTACAAGGCTATGACCTACTGTCAATGACAGTTTTTTTTCCAATTAGGAAATACCCTGGATTCAACAGGAGCAGGTGCGCAGCCATCGCTAATCGTGCGCCTCAAAAATGTGACTTGTACAATATAAGAGGTCACGTCAAACGTACACACAAGATAGGTAGGTTACTTTAACATGTGCACAAAATAGTTTTGATTTTGTACAAAACATTATATTTATTTCACAAACATAGATTTGACAACTGCCAAACCTCGGCAGCAGCAGATAACAGTAAAACGTATTGAAACAAAACTCACCATGTCTCGTCAAACTGTCAGAGATGTCGCGCAATCTCACTTCAGATCCATAGTAATAACGTGTTCAGCACAATTTACACCAAGGTTTTTTGAGTAGGGAGTGTCAGACCAAATATCCGTCATTACAGCTTTAAGTTACGACCACAGAGTTCACACATCCAGAGGCGCAAATTCGCTGTGCTTCCTAGAAAGATTGGGAAGTTATTTATAGACCATCAAATGGGTAGTATTGGAAAAGCCGTCCTAATGTTTTTTTTTTAGAAATCTAAAGACAAAACCCATATTAGAGCCGATGTTACAAAGTAATAAAGCCAATGTAGCTTGATATTACTACAACCACGTAAAAGTCGAAAACTGACATTTTTTCATAATCATAATAACTATACATAGAAACAGTAGAAAACATTAGGCTACCAGTTTGGGCATGCGCAGTTCAGCGTGACACGACCTGTTGGACCAATAACTTGTTTCTGCGCATGCTTTGAGAAACACTTTTTGCATCTCTTCATAATCTATTTTCTTTCTTTACAACTCAGGGCACCGGGTGCTTTGAAAGAAAACAAGCATTCCGAGACCATTAGTTAAAAACAATGAACCACAATACCCACAATTCAGTTCTAGATTTACGCAAAGAGAGTTGCAACACCTGAAACTAAAGCCGAAAGGTGCAGGTAGTTTCGGTGTTCCACTGTCAATACGTGAGATTCGCATTTTTTTTCTCCCACGGATGCAGTAATTGAAGTACAGAGATCAATTGCTCGTCATGAATATCCTGATCATATTATTGACCAAAAGCTATTATACAATTATGTGCCTAATGTTGACACTTTTATAAAGACAAATTGCGTTACTCATTTAGTATACAGTATAAGCCTAGATAATGTATTAATTAATTAAGGTATAATTCCAACTGTACATGGAGTACAAATAAATTAAAAGTTACATTATATAACTTTTAGAATAAGAGGAAACATCCATCCTATATCTTAAGAAAAAATAATAATTACAAATGTGTCTGTTGTGTAGGCTTACTGCATATCCAGGCCAGAGTTGAAATGGCTGAATTACGGCCAGAACTGTAGGGGTATGTTAACCTTGGCCTCTGAAAGTAGCTTGTGTTCAAGGAATGCGACTAAGCGGTCCTGAGTAGATTATGCATGTTAATTTTCATGGAAAATAAGGCCATACAGCACATTTAACACTGAGGAACACTTGCAGTGATTCTAAATTAATATAAAACTTTGACTTGATATTTTCTTTCTTTACTTATACATATTAAAGCTATGCCTCCTGGTGCTGAAATGTATGCTTTATGAGATTGAATATTGCTTATTGTACGTATCAAACCCCTGAAGCTGTTACTGTGATAGTCAGTTTGGATAATTTTGTAACTCACTCTATTAACGCTGACCTGAAAAAAAATTTCAGATGTGCCTAGTAAAGGTCATAGCTTACATCAGGAGGATGTTGGACACAATGGGTTTGGGAACATTTACTAAAGTCTGCCCTCTGCTGGTTCAAGTGTTCTTGTGACTGGAACAGAATCTACTTCCATGCCCATGGGAATGCATGTTTTTTTTGCCCTCACTTAGGGGGCGCCGTATGGGGGAGAAAGTTAGGACGATTCTAAGGGCCCGTGGCTGACAGGGGCCCTAAAAAATTATTAGAACATTAGGTAAAAAAATCTTAAATTTATTAAAACATTACATTTTTAATTAAAACATTAAATTATTAACATATCCAACTATTCTATTTTCTTGTTTTTGGCAAAAAGAAAACAACCAGAGAGTCTCTGTATTGTGCATTGCGCACACCCCCTCCACATGAAATGGTTCAGTCCTGTCTCAAAACTAGGCGCGAACGGTACTTGCTAGCAGTGAATTGCGAGTGAGGAGTCCCGGTGGTGCAACAAGGATGTCTCCGCTTTCTAAATAAAAATCTTGTTTCCAAAAAAAGTAAAATGAACAAAAGAATAGAAGAGAGGTGGGTGTAGTCCCTGAGTGGTGGAAATTAACCTGTTAGCTGGGTCCATAGGCTCAATAGGCTACTATTGCACCCCGTTGGTGCTAGCGACGTATCTGGTGATCATTGGTCAGCGACGTATCTGGTGACGCCTGGGGTCAATTCTATCACCATATCAGAGTTCATACTGATTATTTAACGTTGGTGCTTAAAGGGATAGTTCGTCCAAAATTCATGTTTTTCTGAAATTTCACTTACCAAGAGATGTTCCAGAAGGTCCATAGAGTCATTTTTTCAAACAATCCATTTTTTCAGCTCTGTCCTAGTGTCATTAGCGTTATTAGCATTGTCAAAATTCATGAATAGGAACGTTTCGTACTGCTATCGCAAAGCTGCATTGCAAGCAGAAAACTATTCCAAAACACTTTAAACTACATCCCGTAATCTGTCTCGGTGTCATCTATTTTTTTTTAAACTGTACACTGACCAAACAGCCGGCGGAATTGGCTGAATTCAAGCAAACTATTTCCTATAGCCACCATACACAGCTTCTGTTTTTCGTCAGTAATGTCATCAAGGTCAGTGTGAACTTTAACCTCAACAAGCTACAGTTGTGCTCATAAGTTTGCATACCCGGGCAGAAATTGTGAAATTTTGGCATTGATTTCGAAAATATGACTGGTCATGCAAAAAAAACTGTCTTTTATTTAAGGATAGTAATCAAATGAAACCATTTGTTATCACATAGTTGTTTGGCTCCTTTTTAAATCATAATGATAACAGAAATCACCCAAATGGCCCTGATCAAAAGTTTATATACCCTTGAATGTTTGGCCTTGTTACAGACACACAAGGTGACACACACAGGTGAAAATGGCAATTAAAGGTGAATTTCTCACATCTGTGGCTTTTTAAATTGCAATTAGTGTCTCTGTATAAATATTGATAGTGATGAGTTGTGATGAGTTAGCTCTCATATGGATGCACTGAGCAGGCTAGATACTAAGCCATGGGGAGCAGAAAAGAACTGTCAAAAGACCTGCGTAACAAGGTAACAGAACTTTATAAAGATGGAAAAGGATATAAAAAGATATCCAAAGCCTTGCAAATGCCAGTCAGTACTGTTCAATCACTTATTAAGAAGTGGAAAATCCAGGGATCTCTTGATACCAAGCCAAGGTCAGGTAGATCAAGAAAGATTTCAGCCAAAACCCCCCAGAAGAATTGTTCGAGATACAAAGAAAAACCCACCGGTAACCTCAGGAGAAATACACGCTGCTCTGGAAAAAGATGGTTGTTTCAAGGAGCACAATACGACGATACTTGAATAAAAATGAACTGCATGGTTGAGTTGCCAGAAATAAGCCTTTACTGCGCCAATGCCACAAAAAAGCCTGGTTACAATATGCCCAACAACACCTTGACACGCCTCACAGCTTCTGGCACACTGTAATTTGGAGTGACGAGACCAAAATAGAGATTTATGGTCACAACCATAAGCGCAATGTTTGGAAAGGGGTCAACAAGGCTTATAGTGAACAGAACACCATCCCCACTGTACAGCATGGTGGTGGCTCACTGATGTTTTCGGGGGGTGTGAGCTCTAAAGGCATTGGGAATCTTGTGAAAATTGATGGCAAGATGAATGCAGGATGTTATCAGAAAATACTGGGAGACAATATACATTCTTCTGCACAAAAGCTGCGCATGGGATGCTCTTGGACTTTCCAGCACGACAATGACCCTAAGCACAAGGCCAAGTTGACCCTCCAGTGGTTACAACAGAAAAAGGTGAAGGTTCTAGAGTGGCCGTCATGGTCTCCTGACCTTAATATCATTCAGCCACTCTGGGGAGATCTCAAACGTGCGGTTCATGCAAGACGACCAAAGACTTTGCATGACCTGGAGGCATTTTGCCATGACGAATGGGCAGCTAAACCACCTGCAAGAATCCAGGGCCACATAGACAACTATTACAAAAGACTGCACGCTGTCATTGATGCTAAAGGGGGCAATATACAGTATTAAGAACTAAGGGTATGCAGTTCATTTTTTTTTCTTTGTTGCCATGTTTTGTTTTATGATTGTGTCGTTCTGTTATGACCTACTGTTGAATGTGAATCCCTTAAGAAATAAAATATGTGTTTTGCCTGCTCATTCATGTTTTCTTCATTCATGCAAATGGTACATACATAATCAATTCTCCAAGCGTATGCAAACCTTTGAGCACAACTGTATATGGTAGTGATGCTATTCCCTGTGCACTCACACCCAATATTAAACAACTGCACACCTGCAAAAGCTGCTTTGGCTCCCACACCACCGTGTGCATCTTGTTTTGTTTTATTTATTTTGAGTGGGCCCAAAATCCCTTACGGCGCTGCTGCCCTCATTAAAAACCTTTTTATATGACCCATGAACAAAATCACTTGTTAATTGGAAGCATGGCCATTACAAATTTAAATAGCTAATTCCCCAGAAATAAATCCATATTACTAATAATAGTGGATTACATTTGTGCAGCAAAATACTTTCTCGTGCAGAAAGTTAAATCATTATCTTATGCATATTATACCGACTGCAGCTAGCTGTTTGGATGCATTATTCTCACAATGCTTTGATGTGCGTACTGTTTTACTGAATATCCCTCACTAGGCATGTTATGGTACCAAAGTCTGTAATATAATAATATACAGTCACAATCAAACTGTTGAAACATTGATGTACATAATCACTTTATAATGTGGACTGTCAAAATACTGATGTGTTAGATTTGACTCTTGAAGAATATTACTTATAAATTAGATTAGATTCAACTTTATCATTTTGAACAGTACAAGTACAGTACAACGAAATGCAGTTAGCAACTAACCAGAAGTGCAAATAGTGGGCCGAAAATGTATTAGTATTTAGAAGTATTAAGTATATTTATGTTACATGTGGAATGTTTTCAGTATTGAAAACATTTGGTGCATAATGAAACGCAAAATACAACGAAGGAGAGGAGACCCTGAACTGCTGAGCAGCTGCAATTTCATGTCAAGCAAGAATGGGAATACATTTCACTTCCAAAACTACAGCAACTGGACTCCTCATGTATTTTTCCAAAAACAATGCAATTTCTCAGTTTCAACATTTGATATGTTGTCTTTGTACTATTTTCAATTAAATACAGGGATACATGATTTGCACATCATTGCATTTTTTTAATTAGCATTTTACGCAGCATCCCAACTTTTTTGGAAACAGGGTTGTATGTTCTAGCTTACAGGCTTACCTGGCACATCTTGCTTGTGTTCCGTTGTGTAGAGTCCATAAGGAAGTCTAGTTTAGTTTTTTGTTTTCTAATGTAACAGAGTAAACAACCTACTAATATGGAAACAGCAGGACTCGGGCAAGCGAGGCGTTAGAACAGACGCTGGTCACCCTGCGCTTGGAGACTATGAAGAATTCAAGACCTAATTCAAGACCTTATTTGACCAACCGAGTGATGGAAAGGATGCGGGAGAACAGTTGCTTCAGCTAAAACAAGGAACCAGGTCAGCTGCGGAGAACAGGGTCATTGAAGGCTGGTTCCTCTTTAGGTTTCTTCCTAAGTTTCAGCCCCTTTTAGGGAGTTTTTCCTAGCCACTGTGCTTCAACCCTGTTAATGCTTGCTCCTTGGGGTTTCATGCTGGGTATTGTAAAAGCACTTTGTGACAAATGCTGATGGCGAGGTGTTCCCCAAGACCAAAGCCAATCAGCTGCCCCCCCCATCGGCCTGGAGACTGCGCGACCGATCTCCTACTCAGGGAGCCATTACCAAGGGGTCATATTTATCCTCATATGCGGAGATGCAAGATATGGTATACATACAAGAGACGATGCAGCAGGGGTTTATATGCTATTCTGTTTCTCCGGCATCCTCCAGTTTCTTTTTCATTATGAATAAGGATGGAGGCCTAAGACCTTTTGAACAACATCATTGTTAAATATCATTACCCACTACCCCTCATAACCACCAGTGTCTAACAACTGCACAGAGCCCATCTGTTTACCAAATTGGACTTAAGCAGTGGCGATAATCTAGTCAGAATATGCAAGGGTGACGAATGGAAAACCACCTTTTGTACCCCTACAGGTCATTACGAGTCTCTAGTCATGCCTTTGGGATTAACTAATGCACCTTCTTTCTTCCAGGCCTTCGTCAATAATGTCTGGGAATATGTACAGTCCTGCACAGTCTGCGCCCAAAGTAAACCCCCTTCGCCTGTCCTGTCGGAAGCTAGGCCCGCGGTTTGTGAGGCCGTTCAAGGTGGTCCGTCTGGTCAACAGCATGGCATAGATGTGTGCCATAGATTTGCCACAAATAATACATGGGATTTTGAAGGGGCAGAGGAGAATGTGGAGATTCTTTTTTCTTCAAAAATCTAAAAATGAGATAAGAGTGTCCTCTAGTGGTTGCTACAAGTACTACAAGAGAAATAGATCTCAACATTGAGTGGATTTCATTTTGAGTTTTTTGGCTGTTTTGAAAAAAATGGTCAGTATTAAAAAAATAATTCATTGTTAATTTATTCTTTTGTATTTTCCCATCAAATCAGTTTTACATTGTTTCTCAATACATAGGGGAATCAAAATGTAGTGTTCTCATTCTTTTTTTATAATTTGCTATCCTCCAGAAATAGAAAAACAACATACATGATCTTTATGTTTTTAGATTTATTTCTATTATATCATATTATAACACATGTAAATGTCTATAAAAGTGTGTTTCAACTTCATCCCCCTTCTAGCTGAGGTTGTACAGAATCCATATATGTAAAACACTTAATTTTGCTATTAAGTAAGACCATTTTTGAAGCCAAAATGTCAAGACCATGCCAGGCGGAGTAAAATACCTTTAACTTTTAAGGGTAAACTTCAAATGGCTTTTTGACTGCTGTATGGTGTTGTTAAGGGCTTAAAATGGTCTGCTCAAAGCTGTAGAAAACTTGTTATTGGAAGGTTATGAATAAAATGTATGGTACGTTTAGATGTATGAAGAAAATGTATGGTATGTTTAAAAATATAAATAAAATGTATGGTATGTTTAAAAATATAAATAAAATGTATGGTATGTTTAAAAATATAAATAAAATGTATGGTATGGTCAAATGTATGAAGAAAATGTATGGAATGGTTAAAAAAAACAACGTTCTACTGTCCCTATGAGGAGATCCACAAAGTGCACAGTGAGATTTCAGTAGGAACGTATGGTGTCCAATAACATGGATTCTGTGAAGACCATCAAAGGAACACATATACACACAAACACAGTCCCATCTCCAAAAGAAATATTGATACATTCTTCCCTCCTTTTCTTTCTTCGGTTCTTCCTTCCTCCCTCCCATCAGGAGTAAGCCGAATCTGTGATCTGGAAGGTGATAGAATCACAAACAATTTGTTATTTCCAACCCTAAACCATCATGGCTCTCCAACATAGTCGCCAGTGAACTACCAACATAGTTCTGCAGATTCAAAGTAGAGTCTGTGCACAAGAAACTTCACCTGGCTACACTCCCTACCAATCCTCTGCAAAACCAAATCCTGGGGCAAACTGAAGTCTGCCAGCTAAACACACAACAAACCCTTAAGACTTCACTACAGCTAAGTATTCCATTTTGACCCTCTGCTATACCAACCTATGGGGGAATATCTTGTCCTACTCTCTTTTCTCATTCTTCTCGTTACTTGTCTAAATGTAGATCAGAGTTCATTGTAGATCAGATCAGAGTTCAGTCCTAGCACTGACTCCTCTGTTATGGCCTAGAAGAAATGAACTACGATACATTTTACAGGTACAAAATTCTTTTGATAGCAGAATATTCTTAATTTGGCCAAAAATCAAAGTGTTGTGAGCATGTGGTATGAGAGTGGTATGCAGTTTCATGCCGATTTGAATGAAAATTCTAGTTACTGCTTCTAGTGGATGTGGCTTCATTTAAATATCTAAGTATGTGAGAGTTCACTGAGTTCATTGCTTTGTTAGACCAACACATCTGTATAACACGGTCTCACAGCACAGTGTGTTCAACAAAAGAGAGTTGTTGCTTCACAGACAGTACTTAAAGACTTTATAAGCATTACATAGATGCTTCCCAAGCAAATGATGTGCAAAACACGATGCTTTGGCAAGTGGCATATAATTGCAGCATAACTGCAAACCTACAAAGCATCTACTAAGCATAATTTACATTTGTGGCAAAAACAATAAATAACCAAAAAAATGCAAATGTATAACAAAACATTTTAGAATTTTAAAGTAGCTAGCAAGTTATCCCCAAGTGGCAGACATACAAGCTGACAAACGTGCAGTTTCTAGCTTAACAAAACGTTGAGAACTTTTGTATAGCCAACAAGTTATAGTTACTGAGCTGGTAGCCAAATATTGGATAAAATCATCCTGCATGCATTATTTGTATAACATTTGTCTCTATAAATATCGTCTGACAAATCGAAACGGCCACGATACCCGATGACCGCGCATTTCAGCCTCTCCTCTATTTTTATATGCGTTGTAAATCAAAAATAAATGTATAGCGATATGGAAAGGGCTTGCAACAAAATGATGCATACACAATGCAATTGGCGCATTTGGTATGGCCGAGGCGTAACGTCCGATGTCCACCAAATGCGTCTAACTTGCGTTGCACCAGAAGTCATTCATTGTCAATGGAGCTTTCCGAAAAGGTGCTTTCCAATGCGATGCTGCGTTGTGCGTTTAGTGTAACGCATGCTTTCAATATTTTCAACTTGTGCGTGGTTTTGCCGTTGTGTTGCAACAGTACGACGGAAGTTCAAAATTTGACAATATACTACCAAAATAATTCATGTGGCTACAGTAGGCTACCTAACCACCTCAAAAACGAATTAGGTAGATAGCTGACAACAACAGTCAGCTAGCTTTGTATCAAACTACTGTACAATGCTAACCATTCCGCTCTAGCTTAGCTGAATCACCAGCGCCTATTTTCCACAGCTAATTATAATACCACAGACAACTGACCAATCCAGCTCCAGGCAGCATTTTTGGCGTTGATGTCCCAGTGGTAATATGACCTATATGGAAAATAAATGTATTTTAAATATATTTTTGAATACATTTGGAAAATATATTTCTGAACACATTTGGAAAATATATTCCTGAATACATTTGGTAAATATATGTCAAAATGTTTGAAATTGGCCGCTTAAATATATTTATATAAAACGTATTTAATACATGTCTAAATATAATGCAGCATTGGCCAGGTGGTGTTTCAAACCTGCGATTTTATGTTCCACAGTCAAGCGCACTAACCACTACTCCAAACAGGACTATTTCATTAGATGGGGCAAGTAGTGGTCTTACCAAGTTTGCCATAGTACATTAGACTATATTTGTGACCATAAGATGAAATGTATTTTGGTAATGTATATCTATAAAATGTGTTTCAACACATAAATGTGATATAATCAATATGTCGGTAACTACATTTCATCTTTTTATTTTCACAGGATCTGGAAAATGCATTTTAACATGGGCTTCATAATACATTTTGTAATGTATTTTCTGTAATACATTACAATTGTAATGAGAGCATTGTTGATGGTGAAATACATTTGGACAAAACTGAAATGTATTTATACTTTTTGAAATACATTTCGGAATAAAAGCTGAAATATATTTTGATAGTTGAAATGTATTTTGAATAAAGTTAAATGTATTTATACATTTTTAAATACATTTCAGAGTAAAAGGTCAAATACATTTTGATACCTGAAATGTATTTTGAATAAAGATAAATGCATGTATACATTTTTAAATACATTTCAGAATAAAAGGTGAAATACATTTTGATACCTGAAATGTATTTTGAATTAAGTTAAATGTATTTGACATATATTCATCATAAATTCTACATACATTTTGCATTGCAAAAATATATTTATATTCCATATTGGGAACTTTGGTCGTATAGAGCAGGTTCTCTAGAGACTTCTCCTCCCTGCTTCCAACCGTATTAATTGCGAGACCACATTTGTGTCATGTACAAAAAATACGTACAGGACATCGGACAAAAATAATGTACGCTAAATGTTGATGTATTTGATTGACAACAGTGCTACTGTTATTAAAAGTAGCACTTTCTCTATCAGGAGAAAATGTACCCACTATGACAGTGAAATGTGGTTAGACAACTGAAGACATTATGTTCATGAGTTCATGCTGAGAGTTCATGCTGAGTGTTCATGCTGAGAGTTCATGCTGAGAGTTATTGTTCATCTTGAAGCACACTGGTCTTTTGTAAATAGCAACTCATGCATTTTAGATAACATTTTCTGCATTCTGCCCATGACAGTCCCCTATGCGTTTGGTGTACGCCTCCACGTGTTTGGGCACATGCACACACGTGCTACAGGGGCATGACATCCATAGACGGCATGGGTACACGTGCTCGCACAGATTAAAATATACATCAGTATATATATTTTCTCTTTAGGAAGAAAGAATTAATTACTAAACTTATTTTATCATAATTATTTATTCAAATACTGGTCAGCTGTGTTTTAAGGGGGAGACATACTGGCCAGGCAAATAGTGTTTGCAAATTCCTTTAATAAAGCTAGCTGTGTGTTGTCTGATTTTTTGTTGATAAATATCCAAAAAAAATGTTTTTTCTCTACAATACTACTTGTCAGCTAGCAATTTTGTAAAGTTGGCTTTAGCTGGCCCTTACAGGTTCCCAGTCTCGCTTTGTTAACAATAAAAAACAAAATAGGCTACCAGTATAGTTAATGGTAGAAGTAGCTAGCTTGTGTAACAGTGTTAGCTGGCATGGAAATATTGGTGTACTTTAGAAAAGCTAATTGTCTAAATGTACTGATTAAGACTTACTTTGAATTGAAACTACACACATTTTAGCATAGATGTTTATAATATTCATTAAAAAAACACCAGTCCATACATTTGGAATGTATTCACAGATTACTATACTCCTTGTAGGTGTTTTCAAATTCTAAGATATATCATTTATACAAAAGACACAGACAGGGTAAAGTCTCCAGAGGTATGCCTGGATATGCAGAATTAGACATTTGAAAGAAGGAAGCATAATGATGAAATCTCTTGACAAAAAAAGCAGTTTGCACAGTTCCTTTACAGAATATCCCAGCTTACAGGCAACTGCCTTGCCCCCCGCCAGACCACAACCCATCAACTACCTAGTGCCTTTTTATGAAGCCCTGGTCCCAAGTACCTAAACCAGATCATGGTGTGTAGTTCCTCATCAAAGTGCATATTGTGTAGTTCTGCAGAACAGAGCATGTAAAGTCCTGGATGTCAAGGCCTGCGTAGGAAAACAGCTGTCACAGTGGAGCATGGGATTGCAATGCATTATCATCTTAATTAAATTAAGTTGTCTCTGAAGCAATGAAGGATGGAGGCAGGACACAAGCACAGGGAGAACAGAGGACATTTAATAAATGGGGATACAATGGAGAAGCAGGAACTTAAATAGAGTCCGTGATGAGGAAAAACGGGCAATAATAAACAAAAACAGGTGTCCGTGATGAAGTGAGGGAGAGGAGGGCGTTGGATTCACTGGCACGGTAAGTCTGCTGCTGACACCTGGTGCATCGCTGAAGTCCAGAGCAACCAGAAAAGCCGACCCCACAAACATAAACCTGAAGGGGCCGGCGGAGGCTTTGCACAGGGACCGACGACTGGACAGTGGGAACAGTGCAGGAACGTCCGGGGCGCTCTCCGCTTCGGCAAATGCTGGGGCCGATGGTCTTCCTCGTACTCCCGGATCCACCTCCGTGGAGGTCCCGCGCCAGAGCCGGTAGAATGTAGCGCGGACACCCCTCATAACCGACGAACCCGGTCGCTGGTACTCCTCTTGCAGCTGCTGGGGCCGAGCACCCTTCTCCTCATGCTCCCGGGTCAGCCTCTGTGAAGGTCCCGCGACAGAGCCGGCACACCGTAGCGTCTTAGACCACAGGCACCTCTCACGACCGGCCAACCCAGTCACTGCATCCACTGTCATAGCAACCCCCCCCCCAAAAAAAAAAAATATATAGGGAGGAACTATGCACCAGTCGCATACCCTCTCTCCCGGGTCCTCCATTCACCAGGAGGACATCTAATAAATGAACAAAAACAGAGAACGGGATAACCATCTGGGAAAGGCAGGAACAAATAAATAAAACACAGGACAGACCAACGCTATGCAAGGGTGGAAACAAAACAAAGACCGATAGGATACAATGGGGAAGCAGGAACTTACAGTTGTGCTCAAAAGTTTGCGCAACCTTGGAAAATTGGCAATACACAGCTCCGGAAAAAATTAAGAGACCACTGCACCTTTTTCTTTCCTTTCCAAAAAAGTTGAAAAGGAAAGTTTTGAGAGAGGAACAGAAGCGTTCAATTTGCAGTGGTCTTAATTTTAACCCTTCTGTTCCTCACTCAAAACCTTCCTTTTTGACTTTTTTGGAAAGGAAAGAAAAAGGTCCAGTGGTCTCTTATTTTTTTCTGGAGCTGCATATCATTTAGATGTAAATGCTAAATGCATATTGCAAACTATAATTTTGTCATTTATGTAAATATATTTACATGTATTTAAGACATATTAAAACATATTTGAAAACGGACAAAATCGAATATGTAAATAAATGTATGAAATATATGGCCATACATAGGCACAAATTAAAAATATATGTTTTTGAAATATGTCAATATATAATACTTCCATGTGGGTTAGCCCAGGGCTTTGGAATACAAGTGTGAAACCTTCGCTTAGGGTTAAACCTTGACCCAGGGTTAACAAACTCCTGTGTGAACACAAGCTAAACTAACACAGGGCCAGCCATAGCCTGGGGCTAAGATTTTCCGGGGCTAAGGACAATGCACTGTGAAAAGGCCTAATGAGAATAGGGAGTGTTCTGAGATTGTTCTTACAGATATTGTGCACAATATTTTTTTGAATGTTAAAGGATTTTGTTTAAAAGATTTTCAAAAAGAAAATAAAAATTGTTAGCAGAAACATTCTTTGAATGTTTTTGGAATATTATCTTCCTGTTACATGGAATCCTATCTAGAACGTCATTGCAATCTTAACTAATGCTCTGGGAATTCTTCCAGGCTTTAAAGAATACAGATCAACTTTATATAATAATAATTGTACAATGCCAATGTACACAATTACTTTCTCTATTCTATTATCACAGGGATTCCTTTTTTTTAAATAAATTAGTATCACTATCAGTTTTCTGTGTAATTGGTCCCCCAAAATGGTAATTCTTTTATATTTTATTTAATTACAGAGTGGATAACAGTTGAGTCATTGCATTGCATTAAGACAATGGATCAAATGCTAAAATCCTCCAGACCAATTCTAACCAATTCCTTTAACATTGGAATCCCATTAGGATGCCCAATATATTTTAAGTTTGTCTCCAACTCCATGCAGAGTTAAGTTGAATTGTCCCCATGTTAACATCCAAAAGCATAAATCCCCAGGCTCTCTTCTCCAATTCCCTAAAAAAAAGAACTTCCTGTTATGGGGCATATCACGTAGGACAAACTCTGAAAGGTTAAATTGGCACACATGCTCAGGGATGTGAATCTACTCATGCAACTCATTCAACATCTCTGACAACACATTCAGTGAGGGATGCATCTTGCTATACCTTTCTGGTATGAACAAAATTACACTGACTGCCAAAGAGGTGTTATGTAATAATCAACTAAAAGTCCAGTCTTCCTCACGTGTCTCCACACAGTTACCCTCTACCCTCTATCAGATTAGCACGAGGATGTGTTTCAACGGTTATGAAAGTACCTTGTCATACTCACCTTTGTTCCTCAACCTACCCAAGACAACCACATGACCTACCGTGTGCACATTCTCAAGGAACTTAAAACGTGCTTAGAGTTATTAGTTTATCACATAAATCTGTTTGGAGTGATTGACTGTGCAGGCATTGTGTGATTAACTGACCTCATGGTTTGGATGGTTCGTCAGGGCTTTACTGCCGTATACAGGTGCTGGTCATATAATTAGAATATGATCAAAAAGTTGATTTATTTCAGTAATTCCATTCAAAAAGTGAAACCTGTATAATGTGTACATTCATTCCACACAGACTGATATATTTCAAGTGTTTATTCCTTTTAATTTTGATGATTATAACTGACAACTAATGAAAACCCCAAATTCAGTATCTCAGAAAATTAGAATATTGTGAAAAGGTTCAATATTGAAGACACCTGGTGCCACACTCTAATCAGCTAATTAACTCAAAACACCTGCAAA
>JACXGI010002701.1:0-64785 GCA_016801175.1 Esox masquinongy | reverse complement strand
CATGCTAATAGACTCCTACCCAAAAAGACTGAGTGCTGTAATAAATTCAAAAGGTGCTTCAACAAAGTATTAGTTTAAGGGTGTGCACGCTTATGCAACCAGGTTATTGTGAGATTTTTATTTTTCCCCCCTCAAAGATTTCAGTTTGTTTTTCAATTGAATTGTTCACGTAATAGGTCACATTAAAGGTGGGAAAACGTTCTGACATGATTTATCTTTGTCTCATTCTTTTACATCACAAGAACCTGGCATTTTAACAGGGGTGTCTAGACTTTTTATATCCACTATATATATATATATATAGCTCTGGAAAAAATTAAGAGGCCACTGCAAAATTATCAATTTCTCTGGTTTTACTATTCATAGGTACGTCTTTGAGTAAAATTAACATTTTTGTTTTGTTCTATAAACTACTGACAAACTTACTCCCAAATAAAAATATTGTCATTTAGAGTACTTATTTGTAGAAAACAACTGGTCAAAATAACCAAAAAAAGATGCATTGTTTTCAGACCTCAAATAATGCAAAGAAAATAAATTAATATTCATTTTTCAACAAAAACATAATAGTTTTATCTTAAGAATGAGTTCAGAAATCAATATTTGGTGGAATAACTCTGATTTTTAATGACAGCTTTCATGCGTCTTGGCATGCTCTCCACCAGTCTGTCACATTGCTGTTGGGTGATTTATGCCACTCCTGGCACCAAAATTCAAGTTGCTCGGCTTTGTTTGATGGCTTGTGACCATCCATCTTCCTCTTGATCAAATTCCAGAGGTTTTCAATGGGGTTCAGGTGTGGAGATTGGGCTGGCCATGACAGGTTCTTGGTCTGATGGTCCTCCATCCACATCTTGATTGACCTGGCTCTGTGGCATGGAGCATTGTTCTGCTGGAAAAATCAATTCTCAGAGTTGGGGAACATTGTCAGAGCAGAAGGAAGCAGGTGCTCTTCCAGAATAACCTTGTACTTGGCTTGATTCATGCGTCCTTCACAAAGACAAATCTGCCCGATTCCAGCCTTGCTGAAGCATCCCCAGATCATCACCAATCCTCCACCAAATTTCACAGTGGGTGCGAGACACTGTGGCTTGTAGGCCTCTCCAGGTCTCCGTCTAACTATTTGACGACCAGGTGTTGGGCAAAGCTGAAAATTTGATTCATGAGAGAAGATGACCTTACTCCATTCCTCTACGGTCCAATCCTTATGGTCTTTTGCAAACTTCAGCCTGGGTCTTCTTTGCTTCTCCTTGATGAAGGGCTTTTTTCTGGCTTTGCACAACTTCAGCCCTGCCCCTAGGAGCCTGCTGCGAACTGTCCTCGCCGTGCACTTCACCCCAGCTGCTGTTTGCCATTCTTTTTGTAGGTCACTTGATGTCATCCTATGGTTGTTGAGTGACATTCGAATGAGTTGATGGTCATCTTGGTCAGTGGACAGTCGTTTTTGCCCTCTGCCAGTCTGTAGCTTTTTGTCCCCAATGTCTGTTTCTTGACCTTGTTCTTATGAACCACTGTCTTTGACATTTTCAGGATGGAAGCAACCTGACGCTCACTGTATCCCTCTGCCAATAAAGCCAGAATTGAACCCTTCTCACTTAAAGCTTGTCACGATGCAGTGGTTGAGTGGAGGGAGCCAGGCGCAGGCAGAGTGCGTTCGAACGTATATTTATTAACATACAAAAACCAACGAATGGCATACATGAAAACTGAACGGAAAACGCTAATCAACAGCAGAACATGTAGCGGCTACTAACACGGTATAAACACTTACCAACACGTAACATGACAAGAAAAAATAACTAACAAGTGAGGGGAGCAGAGGAGAAACATTTAAACACATACTGATGGAATAATTGGGACCTGGTGTGCTTGATTGAAGACATGTGACAATGAACCAGTCCGGGATGTGTTTGTGAATGAATGGAAACCGGGAAAAGCGGGAGATGACGAACCCGTCCATCACCTCACCGTTACAAATCTTTTCTTTTCAATTCTTTTGTCATGCTGAATAGTTTTTTTTTTTTATTCAAATTACCTTTGAAGTACTACTTGCACTGTTTTAGCATCCAGCTGGTCCTATTGCAAGGGGATAGTGATGACCACAGCAGTGGTTGTTATACTTTTCCTCATTAAATTAGATTTGGTTCAGGTAATCACCTAATCAGTACCTCATTAAGTAAAATGAGGTGTGCCTGTGTTGGAATTTAACAGACACTGGAATGGAATGGCTGCCATACATGTAGAGATGCTGATTTAAGAAAAATTAGGAGCGGTCTCTTGATTTTTTTCAGAGCTGTATATATATATACAGCATAACACCATGCACAAATGTAATTCACAATCCACAATCAAACACTGCTGGAATTTGTAATCAAATATTTTTATAATTGCCAAAAGGTTTGTAACAGAACCTGTTGAATCTGCATTTGTGGATGATCAATTTCTGTATGTGGATCTATTGTCATTTGTGCACAGATTTTGTGGCACTAACAGTCTACGTTTCTACGAAGAATGTGATGTTGTTTATGAAGGTAGGACACAGATCCAGGGAGAAAACAGAGGACTGTACTACCCAAACTGAAAACATAACAGAACTTGAGAATAGAAACCGAAAACAGGACATGACAACAAAACAATGTTACAAAGGAACGGAATCCAAACAATAACAGACAAGACACTTAAAAGGGACCGTGATCAGGAACACTGGTGAGGGCAATGATGAAAATTAAGAGGTGTCCATGCTTCAAATGAGGGAGAGAGGATGTTGGGTCTCACTGACATGGCAGGACGTGACAGAGGAAAAAATGCCTTAAAATCTTCTTTCACTACAATATCTTGTCTTCCAGCCAATCGCATGACGCAAATGGGAATACATCATCTTTTCTCGTGGCATCTTTTTCTAACTGGGAGGTTTTTCTTTGTCAGTTTATTACAGATTATTTGGAAAATATGCTGCACTGATTTTACAACTGTACTGTAAATTTTAATGTTTAGAAAACTTATCGTTATTCTATGAAGGTGACAACAAACTTTGTAGAAAATTTATTCCTGACAGCTAATACTAGGAGACTACTGTTGTTAAGTTGACTTAATTTCAGGGTAAGTTTCAACCAACTTTCATTACTGTAACTGGGAATTCAGACATGCATTTGTTGGTCATAGATACCTTCAATCCAGAACATCACAAATATGCTCAATCAGTGAATGTCGGATGATTATATAGGCTAATGCTGGCTCTAGCCTTTTGGGGGCAATAAGCAAAATTTAATTTGGGCCCCACTCTCGCCTATTAGTTAGGGGCTCCCTAGCAATCCAGGGCCCCCTAGCAGTCCGGGGCATTAAGCGAGCACTTATGTCCCCCTTTGACCAAGATGGCGGCACGTGTACATTGCGAGGCCCAGCGTCTACCCAGTTTTTGCAAATTAGCAGTAATTTACTTAGTTTATTCACTCAGTAAAGCCCAGCATACACTCTATTCAGCCGACAAGAACTGCTGTACATTGGAGCACAATGCACAGAAAGAGGTTTTGACAACTTCCAACTTCCACCGGAGATCGAGAAGACGCCCCTGGAGACGCTATTCACTTCGCCGACTGGTAATGCCCGGGGGCGGCATCGAGATCGTAAACATAGGGTGGAGCACTCAGGACTAGGCTAATGCTAGCCCCGCATTGGCCTTCACTACCTAGCCTTTTCCTTGCTAACGTACGGTTACTGGCAAACAAAATGGACGAAATACGACTGAGAATCATCTCACAAAAATAGATAATGGATTGCAGTGTCATGATTTTCTCAGAAATGTGGCTTAACATGTTAACATATACGAGATACAGAGGACACCCTTGAACATGTTAACATATACGAGATACAGAGGACACCCTTTAACAACAACATACCTAACAATGTAATTGAGCTGGAAGGGCATGACGTCTTCAGCGCTGATCGGACCGTTGAGGACTCTGGTAAGACCTTGTAATGTAAAACTAGCAATGAAAGAACTGCAGGCTTCCATTAGCAAACAGCAGACGGAAAACCTGGATTGTGTTTTTGTGGTTGCAGGGGATTTCAACCATTCAAATCTGAAAACTGTTTCCCCAAATTCCACCAAAATGTCTCCTGCCCCACTAGAGGAGACAATATGCTAGACCATGTGTATACAAACATTCCAGAGACTTACAAAGCCATTTCCCTCCCCCACCTGGGACAGTCTGATCATCTTTCACTGTTCCTACTCCCCAAGCATTTACCCCTCATTAAACGTCTGAAACCAGCAGTGAGGACAGTCAAAGTGTGGCCAGAGGGGTCAAACTCACTTTTACAGCACCAGATTAAAACCCACAGACTGGAGTTTGTTTGCCACTCAAGCCACCCTTGACTCCCATACGGACATTAAAACATATGCTTCCTCCGTTCTGGATTACATCAACAACTGCGTGAACAATGTCACCACCCTTAAACTAATAAAGACCTTCCCCAACCAGAAGCTGTGGATGAACAGGGAGGTCCGATATTTGCAAAAAGGCATGTGACGCTGATTTCAGATCCTGCAATGCAAAGGCCTACAGCACATCCAGTGCCAACCTGAAAAGGGGCATGAAGATGGCTAAAAATGACCACAAACTGTGGATTGAGGAGCACTTCAACAACAACTCCAAACCCTGACGCATGGGACAGGGCATCCAAGCCGTCACAGAATACCGGCCAAAGAACCCCACCGTCACAGCCAGCGAAGTCCCCTTCACTGACGAATCAAACAGGTTCCATGCCCTCATCAACAGGGACAACAAAGAGCCAGCCATCAAAGCTCCCCCCAAGACGACCCCCCCCCCAAGACTGCCCACCGCAGTTGTGTCGTCTGCACTGAGCAGGGTGAATGCACGCAAGACTGCTGGTCCTGATGGCGTCTCTAGGCGTATGCTCAGAGCATGTGCTGGGCAGCTGGCCGAGGTCTTTACTGACATTTTCAACCTGTCACTGGCCCAGGCGTGCTTCTAGACCGCAACCATTGTGCCAGTGCCGAAGCAGTAGAATGCGTCTAGCTTGAATGATTTCCGACCAATCGCACTCACCCCCACGATCATGAAGTGCTTTGAAAGACTAGTTCTGGCCCACCTTAAGTCCTGCCTCCCCCCAACACTGGATCCCTACCAGTTTGCCTAGGGCACCATCTCCACAGCACCGTCTCCACAGCTTTACACTCCACCCTGACCCACCTGGACAAAACCAACACCTATGTGAGAATGCTATTCATAGACTTCAGCTCAGCATTCAACATGGTCAACCCCTCTAGGCTGGTCAAAAACTCCATGACCTGGGGATCAGCCCCTCTCTCTGCAACTGGACTTTAGACATCCTAACCAACAGAGCCCAGTCTGTCAGGTTAGACAAATTCACCTCCTCCACCCTGATCCTGTACACTGGTGTTCCACAAGGCTGTGTGCTAAGCCCTCTCCTTCACCCACGACTGTGTTCCTGAACACAGTTCCAACACCATTGTCAAGTTCGCAGATGACACCATGGTGGTAGGTCTGATCACTGACAATGACAAGTCAGCCTACAGGGAGGAGGTCAAGCGCCTGGCGGCATGGTGCGCTGACAACAACCTGGCCCTCAACGCAAAGAAAACCAAAGAGCTCATTGTGGATTACAGGAAGTCTAAAGGCTGAAGCCAAGCCCCAGTTCTCATTGATGGCACTGAGGTGGAGCGTATATTCAGCTTCAAATTGCTGGGTGTCCACATCTCCGAGGACCTCTCCTGGACACCTCAGCACCTCAGCCCTGGTCAAAAAGGCACAGCAGCAGCCTGTACTTTTTGTGGAGGCTGAAGAAGGCCCAGCTGTCCTCCAAGATCCTTGTGAACTTTTACGGCTGCACAATGGAGAGCATTCTGATTAACTGCGCCACAGTGTGGATTAGCAGTTGCTCCATAGCCGACAGGAAGGCCCTGCAAAGGGTGGTGAAAACCACCCAGCACATCACTGGTGCCCAGGTCCCAGCCACCGTAGACCTCCAACGCAAGCGGTGTCTGCACAGGGCGCGCGGCATCATCAGGGACCCCTCTCATTCATGCCTACCATCAGGCAGGCGGTACAGGTATCTTTGTTCCAGCGGTCTCAGGAACAGCTTCTTTCCATCTACTGTAATCCTGCTGAACTCTGTAACTTCACATCACTAACTATACCGCCCCCGCCTCTCAAGGACCTTGTTGCCCAACTCCCTTAATACTACTGGACTCTGACACTGCCTTGCAAAGTCTGACAAGGAAGTTTTCAGTTGTTACAGGTGTGTCTACCTTGGGAACCTCACTGCTGCTATCCCTGCATTTCAGTAGTACATGCCAGCTTCCACCTTCAATTTGCCTTCATTGTACATACAGAAATGCCATCGTACTTGCATTTTTCAGTTGTTACATATACATGTCTACCTCTGGGACTGCAATGCTGCTATCTCTGCACATGCTATTATACTCCTTCAATTTGCCTCGATTGCACATTTAGAAGGCCATTTAGAATTGCCATTTTGTACCCACACAACTGTTATCCCACTTGTAACATACATTACACTTAATACTTGTACATTTTCTGCTCTCCACTATTTGCCTTAATTGCCCTTTTAGTATTGCCATTTGTACTGCATTTGCTTCCTTTGCACATCTATACATTGCACTTATAATATACATATACTTAATATTTGTAAAGTGTAAAGCCCTCTTCTATTTGCACTTCTGGTTAGATGATAACTGCGCTTTGTTGTACTGTACTTGTACTAATCTAATCTAATGTCGCTTATGCCTAGAACTGGCCCTGATGCAGGCCTTGGAAGAAATGGGATATTTTCTGCTTCTAGATCCTTGATACATGCCATCACTTCTCATGCTGCCACATCAGGTGATGTGAAAAGAAGCTGGATGTGGAGGTCCTGGGCAGGCCTGGTTACATGTGGTCTGTGATTGTGAAGCTGATTGGACATAGTGCCAAATTCTTTAAAACAACATTGTTCTTCTCAGCATGTTAATTGCATACTCTCTCACTACTTGAGACCAGCGCTTGACTTGGACTAAAATAAGTGCAGGAACTGCCAGGTTTGCACATTAGACAATGTTCATCAAAATATATGTATTAATAAGGCTTGTTCCACTAAGGCTTGGTCTTTTGCCTAAAAAAAGAACCGCAATGCTGTTTGGCCAAAATTAAAAGTACCGGAACACCGTTCTGGCCCGTTACGGCCCAAGTCAAGCACTGCTTGAGACAACATTGGTATTGTGTTGTATGACAAAACTGCACATTTCAGAGTGGCCTTTTATTGTCCCCAGCAGAAGGAGCACCAGTGTAATGGTCATTATGTTTAATCAGCTTCTTGATAAGCCACACCTGTGGGGTGGATAGTTTACCTTTGCAAAGGAAAAGGTGCTTATTAAAAGGAATGTAAACAAATTTATGCACAAAGTTTAAGAAAAAATAAGCTTTTTTGCATATGGAACATTTCTGGGATCTTTTATTTACACTCATGAAACATGAGACCACCACAACATACTGTGTTTATATTTAAGTTTCAATTAAAAGAGACATTATTTGGTATTAATTGTTCTAGATTTTGTTGGAGAAAACAAATTCTGTATGTGTCTGATTTGTTGGTGAATACATTAACTCAGGAGTTGGGCTTAGTCATATCTTAAGTCATAACAGTGTTGGCAAATGAGCTGTTAAAAAAACATTTTAGATGTGGGCATACTACTCATGTCAGGGTTAAATCAGGCCCCATACACAATCCAATTGATTTATTTATTATTTTAACTGGATTTAAAAACATAAAACATTGATAACACCTATAAGTTATGTAGTCATACATTTTCAGTTATTTGCTGGACCGCTTAAGCGGAGTCGGCTTAGAAGAGCGAATTTCTCTTACTGACTGACTGAGTGAGTGAATGAGTGAGTGACTGACGACCCCTTGTTAAATAGCATAGTGGTTAGAGATGCGGACTATAGAGCAACATCTCCCGTGTTCGACCCCAGTCAAGACATATTATGTCTTAGGATTTGTTCAGGACAGACAAAAACTTTACTGGCTACAACCTTCAGTAGCTACGTAATAGGAAGCCTAAAATAAAACAGTTCTGGTGGATGTTAGGATTTGTTCAGGATGGACAAACACTTCACTGGCTACACAATTCTCTCGTCTTTTCACTTGACAAAAAGTCATTGATACAGATAGATACTGTATCTGTCAATGTCATTCACAAATGGCTAATTAGCTGTTAAAACGGCCAGTGGCAAAAGAGGATTCGTTCAGGATAGACAAAAACTTTGCTGGCTACAATCTTCAGTAGCTATGTTATAGGAAGCCTAAAATAAAACAGTTTACTGTTATATTGCGACTATTTCTGGTGGATTTTCGAATTATGTGTTAGGATTTGTTCAGGATAGACAAAAACTTCTCTGGCTACCCGATTATCTCGTCTTTTCACTTGATGAAAAAGTCAGTTATTTTCACCTATATTGATAGTTATTGTATCAATGTCATTCACAAATGGTTAATAAGCTGTTAAAACGGCCAGTGGCAAAAGCCATACAGTTCATAGATGTTATTTGTGGTGGAGGTAAACTTAATAAGAAACCTTATTCAGTTTAACACGATACATAATGGTGTCTAGTGACATATTGAAACTCGACGTTATGTTAGTGATCTAATGTTGAAATGCAAATCTTCAGTTTTTATTGCGGGCTGGCTGAACTAGGCTTGCCTGGTTTCTTGTTATTTTCAATCAGATAGCAAAGACTGGTTTAAAAAAAAATTATGTTGGATTATTCTGCTTTGTAGCACATGCCTAATCATTACCCAAATTTGTATCCTACATGCTAGTGTGAATTAGTTGTAGTTAGCTTCACTTGTTGTCTTCCACTTCCTGAAGAGAAAATTAAAAATACAAATCAAAAATTTGCTGTAGCACACTGAAGCACAGTGTTTAAAGTTATTGTGCAATGGATACAATAAAAAAGTGTTTACTTAATGGAAAAGTTCACATAATATCTCCCAAATTTTGTGCTGAACCCTCTATTCTCTCCTCTGGCATGAGAATTCTGGCTCGTTTGCATCCTAATCTCGTTTAATCTGGGGGGTGATGGGAAGGCGACAGAGCCTGCTGTGTCAACACTCCATCTCAAGCATCTCAAGCCTCGCACCAGGCAACACATAGATGTGTTTGTTCTTCTTATGGAGGAGAGAGAAGAGCAGAAAGGCGCAGAGGACGAAAGAGACACGGGGGCGTTGGGTGAAGAGATATGGAGAGGGAGATGAAGGCAAGGGAACACGTGTCATGAGAGAGATGAAGAAAAAGATGGAGAGATATAGACTGACAACACGGTAGATGGGAGAGGAGCTGAGAGAGACTGAGAGAGAGAAAGAAAGGAAGGGGGAGAGACTAGGAGGGCAGAAAGAGAATGTGCCAATTTGACATCCCACAGCTGACCCAGGACTCAAACCCTTGCCAACAGCAAAATTCACAACTGCAGAAATTGGTGCTTTAATCATTAGTCTACCAGGTAAATTTAGCAAAGAAGTGCTAGGGAAACTGCATAAATTGCCAGGTGTTTAAGTTTCACTTACAGCTCATAGAAAAGAAGGGTCCACCGACCATATGTTCTCAACACCCGGTGTGCACATGCAAGCATGAAAGAAGTAGCTATACGTCAACTACACTGTGTGGGCATTCAAATTGTGCTTTTCTTCCATGGTCTTTTATTTCTTGTTTAAAGTTCGGATGCAGCCATTTTTATCTCGTATCAAAGCTTTTTTTTGTGTTACAATTACTGTATCATACTGTGATTATTTTAGATTAAAATTGTCGAAATGAAACTCAAAAAGCTTTTTCTGAAACAAGAATGAATAATGTACCACAGCCAAAGGGATCATCTGAAGACATAGGATGGAGAAAAACAAACCCTCCTATAATGAATGGTACGGTTGTGCTCCTAAGTTTGCATACCCTGGCAGAAATTGTGAAATTTTGGCATTGATTTTGAAAATATGATCATGCAAAAAAACTGTATTTTATTTTAGGATAGTAATCATATGAAGCCATTTATTATCACATAGTTGTTTGGCTCCTTTTTAAATCATAATGATAACAGAAATCACCCAAATGGGCCTGATCAAATGTTTACATACCCTTGAATGTTTGGCCTTGTTACAGACACACAAGGTGACACACACAGGTGAAAATGGCAATTAAAGGGGCATTTCCCAGACCTGTGGTTTTTAAATTGCAATTAGTTTCTGTGTATAAATAGTCAATGAATTTGTTGGCTCTCACGTGGATGTGCTGAGCAGGCTAGATACTGAGCCATGGGGAGCAGAAAAGAACTGTCAAAAGACCTGCGTAACGTGGTGATGGAACTTTATAACGGTGGAAAAGGATATAAAAAGATATCCAAAGACTTGCAAATGCCAGTCAGTTCTGTTATTCTCTCTTATTAAGAAGTGGAACATTTGGGGATCTCTTGATATTAAGCCAAGGTCAGGTAAGACCAAGAAAGATTACAGCCAAAACTGCCAGAAGAATTGTTCGGCATAAAAAGAAAAACCTTTCATTTTTTTTTCTTTGTTGACGTGTTTTGTTTTATGATTGTGCCATTCTGTTATGACCTACAGTTAATTGTGAATCCAATAAGAAATAAAAGACGTGATTTGCCTGCTCACTCATGTTTTCTTTACAAATGGTACATATATTACCAATTCTCCAAGGTTTGCAAACTTTTGAGCACAAATGTATATTACAAGTTCTCCAAGGGTATGCAAACTTTTGAGCACAACTGTATATAGCAATGGCTGAAACAGCTTCATATGAAAAATACATTTATAAAATGAATGATAAATCATATACCTTTGAGGATTTCTGGGGACCATTCCTTTCGGAAATAAAGGATTGCAATCGTTAATTGCATGGTATAGTGATAACTGGTAGGGGTGGGTGTTACGGGCAGTGGCGTCGTTAGGCCTGGGCGCTAAGCCCCAAATGTATTGTGATCCTAGCGACGCCTCTGGTTGCTGGTATTTTGTCTTGTAAAAGTTTTGTTTTGTTTTCTGATGCAGTATGTTATTCTGTGTTTTTGTTGTGGTTACAACTGTTCTGGGGCGGGTCACTATCCACAACAAACACTAACTGATTCATATTTCTAAAATAACATTTGTATAAATGCAACCAGATTTCTCAGTCAACACTTTCATGTTGAATTGTCGAGTGTGCTTTTCTGGATCAAGTTGTGTGCGTGGATCTGTTTATATTTGTGCACAGAATTTTGGCAGTTACATTCCGAGTTCAGGTCACAAGTCACAGGTCAACGACCCACAAATGTGAGTGTGACCACTAGTCGACATCTCGTAATTTTTTTCATGCACTTTAAGATTATTCCTCTATAATGAAAAGCACTTTACAAATGCAATAAATTATTATTTTTATTAATGTAGTAGACTATCTTTGTGATTTCTAGCCAATCACCTAAGAACACAATGATGACGTCATCTACCTTTTGGTTTCAACAAAGATGCAACCAACTATGTCGCTTGTTGTACATAACTAGCCGCGTTTTATAATAATTTATTTTTTTCCCTTGTCAGTGACATGAATTATGAAATTAAATGCATCGATTTCACAGTGTCCAGAAAAAATAGCCAGTTTTGCATATTTAAAAAAAGTTACTTAGAAGGTGTCTTGGCCAACGTTGGATGCTGACAGCTAGCTAGTTACAGACAGCATAGTACTGTAGTAGCGAGTATTACTGCCAACTAACGTTTGCTAACCCACAGTGGTTGTTCATCTCCAATTATTGGTAAGTTTAATCTATAGGCACAGTATGCCATTTGTAATTAGTTAACTTACGATAATTGTCTGCTAAGTTACATGGCACATAAAGCAACATAATTGGTTCCATCTTTGTTGAAACCGAAAAGTAGATGACATCATCACTGTATGCTTAGGTGATTGGCTGGAAGTCACCAAGATATTCTACTACAATACAAGATGTCGACTAGTGGTCTCACTCACATTTGTGGATTGTTGACCTGTGACCTGGAACATAACCACCAAAATCCTGTGCACTGATCCACACACACAACTTGATCCACAAAAACACGCTCGACAATTCAACACAAAAGTGTTGACTGACAAATCTAGTTGCATTTATACAAATGCTATTTTAGAAATATGTGTCAGGTAGTCTGTGTTTGTGGTTAGTGACTTACATTTGTGTGTAAATAGTTTTATGGATTTGTGTTATGATTTTGTGTTCGACATATAATTTTAATAATTTCTAAGACGCCTGTAAATTGAGAAATGTGTCGAAATGGAAGATAATGTGAAATACAGTAGCCTAACAACATCAGCTAGCTTGAACGTCTAAATAAAGACCTGCTGCTGTACTATGTGTAAGGTCCTAGCTGGAGGCCTCTAGGCATCTCTATGCACCTGGGGGCCACAGTCAGGGCCTGACCACAGGGGTCCCTCTAGGCATCCCTGCACTGCGGTTTTGGTTGTCCCCAATTGGAGGCAGCTGCGCTGCATTTCCTCTAAATGGAGACCCTATTTAAGTTCAGCAGCTTCCACACCGTGTGGATCAGTGTTTGTGCCATTTGTGTTGTGCCTCAGTTCACGGTTTGCCGCTCCTTTTGGTTTTTTTCTGTTCTGTTTGACAAGGAAGACCATTGAAAGGATGTTTCCCTGTACTCGCTCTGCGCCTTGTGTCCTGCCTACCTACCACCGTGACAGAAGGATCCACCCACCAAGGACGAAGCAGAGCTGGACAGTAAGGGAATTCCTCGGATGGCCAGATTCAGACTCCAAGGAGGAGGACCCCTTCCATCACCAGTCAAATGGCCTGCCATGCAAAAAGCCGTGCGCTCTGCCCAGCGGCAACCCTGGCTTCTACAACAATGGTGACCAGCCCAGAGAAAACCCCAAAAGTTTTTTTGGGGGGTGGCTATCGCAGGTCCTGGAGGAAGAGCCCCTGCAGCCGTGGGAGCGCGAGTACAGAGAGGCATCGGAGGATGATGACGAGGTGCTCCCGTCTCCCAACTTGTGGGGGATCTTGGACGAGCTCCTGCAGACTAGGGACCACAGGAAGGAGAAGGATGGAGGCACACTTCGGCCTCCAACCCCGGAGGATTGGCGACCACCAAGCCGGGCCCTGGTATCCGGATGCGTCGGCGGGCGAGGATGCAACACCCAGCCAGGCCTCCTATCCATGCCCGCTGATCCCCGTGCCGTTCCCCAGCTCGGAGCCTCAAGTGCCGTTCCCCAGCTCGGAGCCTCAAGGGCCGTTCCCCAGCCCGGAGCCTCCAGTGCCGTTCCCCAGCCCGGAGCCTCCAGTGCCGTTCCCCAGCCCGGAGCCTCCAGTGCCGTTCCCCAGCCCGGAGCCTCCAATGCCGTTCCCCAGCCCGGAGCCTCCAGTGCCATTCCCCCCCCCAGCGCCTCCAGTACCACCCTTGCAGGGGTGGGACGACAAGCCACTGCCATCACCGTCCCCTGCCATTGCCACCATATCCCTCCACCGCCCCGTCCTGCCTCAGGGGCAGAACCTCCTCCCTCCACTCCGGCTCCCAGACCTGTGTCGGGGGCGGAACCTCCTCCCTCCGCTCCAGCGCCCTGACCTGCATCAGCGGCAGAACCTCCTCCCTCCCCTCCGGCACCCCGTCCTGCTCCAGGGCGAAGCCTCCACCTGTCCTAGTGCCACATCCTGCTCCGGGGCCGGAGCCGCCACCTGGCACCACACCCTCCCCGCCCTTGGTTGTTCTGGTCTTGCGGTCGAGGCCTGCACCTTGGGGGGGATACTGTCAGGTCCTGGCTGGGGGCCTCTAGGCATCTCTATGCTGCGGTTTTGGTTGTCCCCAATTAGAGGCAGCTGCGCTGCGTTGCCTCTAATTCGGGACCTATTTAAGTTCAGCAGCTTCCACACCCGGTGTGGATCATTGTGCCATTTGTGTTGTGCCTCCGTTCGCGGGTTGCCTCTCTTTTTGTTGTTTTCTGTTCTGTTTGACAAGGAAGACCATTAAAAGGATGTTTCCCTGTACTTGCTCTGCGCCTCATGTCCTGCCTGCCTATGACCGTGACACTGCGCTTGATTCCTATGCGTGTTGTATAGAAAGTAGTTTAGTTATAAACACATTTCTGAAATGATAACTTCCTGTAGAAGTTATTTATAGCTTTGCATTTAAAAAAAAAGAATGATAATCCTGACAATGAGCTTTTTGATTTGCTGTAATTAACATTGTTAGCCCATATTAATGTCAGTGATGATGTAATTGACAATGGCTCGTAAAAAATGTTAGCCAGTGAAGAAACGTTTACTTGGCTTGGCTCACCCGGGCTCTTGTCTGTTCACGCTGGGCTCAGCTGGACTCCAGTGCTAGTGCACATCGGTTTACATGTACTAAATTTCGGCAGAAATGGGCTTGTGAAACAGGTACTAGTTAATATGGCAGCGCCCATGAATCTGTGGATGCCACAGTGAGCAGATTATATTGAAAATGAATCGCCGCCATCTTGGACCCTGCCTCCTTGGGTCCAAATGAGAAGATTATTTTGCTGTCATTGACAGAGAGGTTTAAAATTATTTTATTAAAAGGTCCAATGCAGCATTTATTTAAATCTCAAAATGTAATATTTTCTGGGTAACTTTTAAATACTAACTGTGATTGTTTTTTAGTTTAAATTGTCAAAATAATCAAAAATAGCTTTTTAATAATTTCTCATCCAGTAATGCTGCTAAGTAGTAGGTAGGGGTCAATTGAAAAGTAAGAGGTTATTGTGAACTCTCTTATTTATTTACAAATGTACCACCTTGTGGTGTAATGAGGAAAGCCCAAACTCACCAAAGCAGGCTGCAATTTCAACAGATGTTCTGAAAAAGCACGTACACTCAAAAAGGTTTTTAATTTTCATGATTTTTCTGTATTATACCCACCTCCTAGTGTGAAAATGTATACATAGGAACCTTACGTTTTTGAACACACTGGGCCTTTAAACATATTTTTGAAAAAGAACATCTCAATTATGTTGTTGTATGACAATAAAATAGACTAGCAGCCCATGCAGCGATAGACTAGCGAACTGTCCAGGGGGTGTACTTGTACATCAAGCTGCTTTGTGCTACAGAAACAGAGGATAGGCTCCTGCCATATGGGCCATTTCTGCCTTGGACAAGGACTTATGAATAGCAATTTAGTAGACTTTACTGTGTAGGCTGTCCATTAATTGATTTGATCTTTTCCTTGAGTACACCCCAAATCGGAATGTTTCTGTTACTGTAGCCCAGGAATTGCTGTAGCTTCCTCTAGCTAACACCTGATTCAACTTATCAATATCTATGTATAAATAGCCCTATTGTTTGAATCAGGTGGGCTAGTTCCAGAGGTAGTGCTTCAGGTGACATTGTCAAAGAAATAGAAGATCCAACGTTAAAATATACAAAGACGGACATTCAGAACCATGGAATTGGTGATAGTGACCGTATCGTTATTTTGCCATGCATTGTTCCCTGATTTCATTCATTGAGGAAACGGGCCATTCCATTATACCCAGTGGTGCTGCCAGTCTGGCAATCTGGTTGTGTCTGCCTGTTTCGGAAATAACCAGAGTGTTGTTGTAATGTACTAATGAACAGCTGTCACTGAAATTTAAACACACGCTAACTCCGCCTCAACCCTTTCCCACACACACATGATAATGCACACACATGCTTGCACACACAAACCCAGACACACACACGCGCACACACACCAACACCCACCTTCATTCATTCCTGACACTGTGTTTGGCTGAACCCTGACTTGGCAACCGCCTGTTCTTTTAGAGCACAAGAACAATGCATTTAGATCCTTCTCTGACACCTTCTCTCTATCTAACCTCTGTCTATCTTATTTATTCATTGCAGCAATGTTCCTCTGATGTTTTCTCCCAATGGTCCTCCTAGGATCCGCACGTTGCCAGGTTGGAATGTTTCCTGGATGATATTTGGAATTCCCCTTAACGAACAAAAAGATGGATATGCTCATATGTTACAGTGACAGGTCATCATTGCCAATAAAGAATCTGTTCTTAATTAACTTACCAGTTTAATTAGAGGTTAAATCAATAAAATAATTAAAATACTCTTAATCAGAGGACCTGATAATGTGTGCTGTAATTTTTATTGATACCTTGCAGTAATTAGAGGTTGAAATCTTGACATTAATACGACAAATACTAATGAACATAATTTAGAAAAGATGAAGAAAATAACAAATCACAGTGCACGCTAATGAATTAAGCTAATGTTTGAAGCTAATGTTTGAAGCCAAAAGAAAGAGTAGACAGTCAGTGAGTGTGTGTGTGTGCACCTTGAACGTGCACATTTAAATGTGTGCACACGTGCACGTGGTATCAAAACACCAAGAAAGAAAGACAGGAAGAGACAGTGACAGATAGAAGAAGAGAGGGAGAGACCCAGAGAAGAAGAGAGTGAGAGGGAAGAGGGCAATGAGCTGGATGTGATGCCATCTGACAGGTCCAGCTGGGAGGATGCCCACCCCACAGCATCGCAAACTGGTCAATATGGGGGCCAATTACAGGCTGCCCGCGTGACCACCGTGGCATGGCATCGTCAGAGCTTGCCCACCCCTTCCAGATCCATCCCCCCCGCTTCCCCCCAAAAAATCCCCCCACCACCACCACCATCTGTGCAGACCAGCAACAACCTCCATACCCCACCGTACACATAATTCACTGTATACACACAAACTCCTGATGTATACACAAACACACACGCAAACAAACATATTGCAGGTACACACAGACACACCAGTGATAGGGACCAAGTACACACAAAGTCCTCATAAATATGAACTCACTACATAATCCATTGCTTAGGTCTCTAGAATACTGAACTGAATTTGAATTCGAGATGTATACCTGAGGTCAAGCAGCACACTGTATTTTACCACACATGTAGTACACAAGACCACACTCATGAAAGAAAACTCCTTGCTTTTAAGCTTTTTAGAGCCACACACACCCTCTGCCATTGTGCACCGACGCGGTGGAATTTCGACTGCCTCACCGCCACGCCTGCCAGTTTTGTTTTCTCATTGGGCACTCGGTACTGGGCATGCAGGCTGGCAGGGTTCAGCGGCTAGGCAGGCCGATGGCTGGAGCGGAGGTTGCAGCCAGTGCTCAATGCGGAGGAACTGACCTCTGTGGGTGTCTCAATGCAGTGCCCAGGCTTTTTATAGGCGTAATACTTTATAGTGACAATATACAATGTATTTTGTGTGTGTGTGTGTCCATCTCTCGATCAGAAGGGCAGGTAGGGGCCAGAGTATCCACAGGGGGCATTGCTTGAGTGATGATGGCCTCACAACAAGATGTTGTCACTCACCTTTTAATATTTAAATTGTTGTTTTGAATATTTAACCACTTTAGAAACCAAGGGCATGTGCTGTAGCCCAGCGTATGCCTCTTCATTATGACGATGGCTCTTTCGCGTAGCTAAATGTGGGCTTTGTTTTGTGCTTAGACGGTATTATGAAAATGATTAACCATAGTGATAATTTAGCCGAGAGATTATTTGATTCCAAAATAATTAAGACATTAATCCGAAAAATGTTTAATCTGATAAATTGACATAAACTTCACAGATGGAGCGTGTGCATTTTAAATCGCTTTTGGAACGCCTTGTTCAATCCTCACGTGCACGTAATTTCCGTGCCTCGTGGATATAGTGACCGATTAGTAAAAATTGGCGAGAGTTGAATAATAGTTAGACCAGATTAAAACAGATCTGTTCGCAGAAATGATTACGTTTTGTTTCTGGATAATATCAATTTTAACGAAATTAGGTTATAAAGCAAATAGTTTATACTTACACTTATAGGCCTACTCGTTTTAGTTAATTTGCTGTGTTCTGGATTCACCAGAGGTAGACCTATATGACAAAAAAAATCATTCTCTGAGTGAGGATGACAGAATATGTTATTTCAATAACCAGCGACATTTTCCGAATGTGAGTATACTCATTTACATCATAGTCTGCACATGTTTATAGTTTTCTCCTCTACATATGTGTATTCTTATCATTCAATATCTAAGATCCTAGATCTAAATCGTAGCCACAGTCAATGGCAAATCAGTTTTTATTTTACTATGGGCAATTTTGGAAGCAATTGAAATATCTAATTTTGTTCTCAAAATAGTTGGTTAAAAAATAAAATGTTATAATTATCCATAGGCCTATGTAAAGTATTTTTGTTAGGCCTATCTATACCATTAATATATATTATTGATTGTTAATATCAAAGCTAACTATCATATTACATAGGCTATTAATGTCAGTTTTCAAGTGTTATTATAATTGTCATCCTATTCATATTAGTCTCTTTATATATATATATATATATATATATATATATATATATATATATATATATATATATATATATCTGTATATCTATTTCTCTTGAAATCTTTCGACTAATATTTTCCTTTTCATGCAATCGCCATTTTCCGTAAGTGTTGATAATCTAAAATTACCTTTATATTTTGTTTATATTCATTTTCAGATTATAACATTTTGAAAGAGTAGTATAGGCCAGCTAACCGAACCCCATATATGGCTAGGTTATATAACGTATAGGCCCCTTTTCAATCTTCCTTCCATAAATGCTCAAACAACAGTTCCGTAATTTACTGTAAATATGCGTTGCGGTAATTTATTCATACAAAAAATATAACGCGCACATTAGCCCTTCTTTAGCTTATAAAGGTTGAGAATAATGAACAGATGCCGTTGAATTAGGAAAGAAATACTCGCCCCTCCCAGAAGTACCACTTTGGCCGAGCGTGCCGGCTGGCACGTGGCGCAGCTGGCAGAGCGGTGGCGGACTCCTCTTCTCGTGCTTACTGGTGCTGAGACATTTAGCGTTTTGGCAGCGGTCGACACCACCTAATGCCAACCACCGCCCCTAAAACTGTACATTACAGTTTGTGTGAGGGAGTGAGTAGAACAAAAGGGTTGCAGGTCCCACCTTTTTCTTGTGTCCTTGACTCCTTTATTGCTTGCCCTTCACCCTCGGCTGTGGAATTTAACTTTTTTCTTACAACCTGAACTTAATTTAATGTCAAATAAAGAAAATAATGAGTATTTATCAGAGAATATATATTACATTTTAGTTTAGAATATAGGTTAAAAGTTTAGACTCAATTCGTCAGGTCATTTGACTACCTAGTTTTAGAAACCTGCATTCGCCTCATCAGCTGTGAGGTGCAACATGTGTTGCACCCAGACACGTGCCCCTTCTCAGTTTAGAAAACGTTCAGTATATCCTTTCAATTAGTGAGTAAAATCGGCAATGGATACTTCATGCATGATTGTCAAATAAATGTATTGCAAATTTAAATAATTAAATATGGTGGTGGGATAGCACTAGGCTATTTTTGTTTTGTGTATACTGGTTTACTTTCGAATAGGCCTACTTGCCACACAAAGTTGTCGCGAATCAGGTAATACTGCGTCGCTAAATCGTCTATGACCCCTTTGACGTTATAACGCTAAAACATTCGAAAAGCCTTTTGGAATAATTAAAATTGTTTTCAGAGGCAAATATTATATTAATTGGAAACAACTCTAAGGCTTTCGAAATTCTTGTTTTGTTTATTTATTAGGAAACGACAATTGCCTGCGTTAAACAGGCATTTAAATAGGTTTGGGCCCTTTTTTATGCATGTAGGCTATCACAACATTTTGCATCTTCGGAGTTATCTGACCATTGCAACGATGCAATGCTTTTGAACACAAAAACATATCTATGCAATCCAATCTATTACGCAAATTATTCACTTTTTGTTCATGGGGCAGTCCTTAATGGGCCAGACCCTTCTTCGTGCTCTCCAGAGCGGGTTGCTGATCATACCCTGGACGGACTGTGTAACATATGGGTCCTGGGGCAGCGGTCCAAAGTGGCGAGTCCTTTTCAGTAGCCTGTCACCACCACTGACAATATTACATCTAACATGCTTATAAACGACTAACCATCTACAAATCCGCACTGTTTTATGTTATAGTGAGGATATTGTAAGCAATATTTTGTCATTCAAATTGGCCACATTTCCAAAGAAAGAACCTACACGTTACACAAATGTCTTCACTTTTTTTTAAGCGGGAATGCTATAATAATCTGGATTTTATATGGGTCAATTGTTTTATTTCTTCAAAAATTAAATTATTCTTTGCAACTGGTGTAAAAATAAACTTTTATAGCAAATAACTGGTGAAACATTTTAGGCTTTACATGTATGCTTTTAATTATACGCAAATAATTAATAACTCTAATGTACAAAACGTAAACTTATAGATATTCCACATTATGGGCTATATAAAAGTTATTAAAGAAATTACAAGAATCCAAAATTAGAAAGGGATAGGCTTATCCAAATGTATCATAAGCACTCGTGCGACTTCCCCAAATGTATATTCAGAGGGCAATTTACTATAGGCCTTATATGTCCCATAATAAAAAAAAGATTAAAAAAGATATGTTATCCTCAATCAAGTCGACTGTGATAAAGTTTGCAAATTTGATAGCCGTGAGGCTAATTTCTGACCAAGATGAAGTGGCGTCGATGCCTTCTTAATGTGTACCCCTAATGTATTTAGTGGGGGTATTGCTAAGATATACACTATATAGGCTATTTCTGACATTTCCGATAAAAGTTAAAAAATACATTCACCATCTAGTATATATTGTCCTTTATTATGTAGTGGGTTGAATTTATATCTCAATTTAGCGTTATAGTGAAAACAATTCCTCCGTGTAACAGGTAGGCTATACCTGTTGTAACAATATGCATACTACACTATAATGACTTCACTATGCCATTTGCCTGATCGTTTTAGTAGACACTGCATTATAATTTTATAAAGACAAACTATCTAATATATTGTCCCTTTAGGATTGTGTTATAAACCTCCATTTCACATGTCACCTGGGATTTCATATAATTAAGTTGTTCTTTATATTGGAGCTTTACTGCGATGTTTGTTTGTCTAGATTGATGTGATTTCCGCAGTGTTGGAGACTTTTTTCCCCCTTACGGATCTTAGCATAGTGTATAGCTTTACGAGTGATTGATACGAGCACTGACCTCGTATCATTTTAATTCAATATTGTCGTCTAAATAAACAACCAAATAGCGCATGTGAACACCTTCCAATCTTCGTGTATCCTAGGCCCTACTGACCGATCAACCATTTTTCTTGCTGTAACTACTCAATCGTTTTACTTTTTACTTTAGCTGAGACAAAAATTTTGTCATTTTTTGAGCAATGCTATCCCATATTATATCATTTTGTAGCACACATTTATAAAGAAATGATAATGGAAGAATAATTTAGCAAGAGTTACATCAGTCAGTTTATGAGTAACTATCAACCAAATTAGGACTATATAGGTTTTAAGTTTCGCGTATTATGTGCAGTAGGAGACGCAAAATGGTACCTTAAATTATTTAAAAGAAAATGTATATTTACGGTAGGCTACACCGAATACCTTTGACCTATATCTCAGTAAGCCGAGATGTCTACGAGTGAATGATTATAGTTCAAACAATGATTGAACTACTCAATTGCGCTACTCAAGTCCTCAACTAAATTTTACTATGTTGATCTTATATTTGCCTAAAGACAATTTTATGAGTCCAGAAGCTTAAGTAACTGACGTTAAAATGTATCTAACGGAATAACCTTACAATGGTAGATTCCGTTAAATATAATGTTCATCACCTTTGAGGGAAAAAAAGACGAAAACATAAAAACAATGAAGGTCCATTGGGCCTATTCCTATAACGGGGATTACAAGTTTAGTAAATTATGCCTAAATTATAAATTGTTATTCGTTTCTACTGTCCTATTTGAAATGGAAAGTAACATGTTGGTTGTCAATTAAATATATATTTTTATTAACTTAGTGTTTATTAATAAGTAATCCAAGTGTAATGTTTATCCAAATACTTTGTGATGATGATGCACCCACCTCTCCATTTCTTAAGTCATGAACAACTTCTTTGGTCAATTACTGCATGTAAGACAGTTATAAAATATGTTTTTATTTTTTTATCATAACATGTTTCATTCATGTAGGCCTATACATCATTGATTTTAATTGCACTCAAATTCTGCGTACAGGTCGACATTTGATATTGATTTCTGACACACCTTAAAATGTACATTTTGATAGTTCAGGAATGACATCAAACAGAGGACCAAAATTGAGAATATAGCGCTTTTTCTCTCAATTCCTCGCGGCCACCCAATGTCCCGCCCTGTTAAAACCTTATCCAGTTTCAAAATGGGTAGGCTATTTATTATAACTTCATTGTCAATTTGCTATTTAGGGGTCCGATGGGATTGTTCGTTTTTGGGGGGTTCAGTTGTGGAAGAAGGCGTTCAGCTCCTCGTATACCGGCGCCCTATCATGGTGTAAGTGCACGTCATGAAACGGCGGCGGCACATTTTCAGAGTGCGCGGTACCGCCGCGCGCTCCCGAGGGACCAAACGCTAGGCCGTGAGCAGCGGGTGCGCGCGAGGCAGACAGTCCGGAATAGTGCATAGCATAGTGATAGTTCCTGTCTGCATCCGGCGACACAGACTCTTGTTGTCTCACGGAAAAGTTGCCGTTGACACACACAGGCGGGCTATGATGGCCCTCATAGTCTGGGCTGTTGTACTCCGGGGAGACTGCTCCTGGGTAGACCGCGTCACCGTAGCCGTAGTTATGGGTCCTCATATGCCCACTGGAGCCGCCGGGTTGGCACTGAGGACTAGACAGACGAGGACAGTGGTAGGAATAGGGGTGCACGGAGAAAGAAGAGTTAGGGACATGAAACCTGGCCCCATCTGGACACTGTTCTGTCAAGAAGTTCCGAGAGTTGAGCTGCAGGCAACCTGCTACTAAGTTAGTGGTGGGCTGGGACAGGCCTTTGCACAGCGTCTGCACATAGGATACCACGTCAGGCCTTTTCCCATTGCGCAATATCTCCCCAAGTGCCCAAATATAATTCTTAGCTAGTCTCAGCGTCTCTATTTTGGAGAGTTTTTGCGTTTTAGAATAACAGGGGACTACTTTGCGCAAATTGTCCAGCGCAGAGTTCAAATCATGCATGCGCGTTCTCTCTCGTGCGTTGGCTTTTTGACGCCGCACCTTGGAGCGCTCAATCCTTGCCGGCGTCATCTTGCGTTTCTTTGGGCCGCGCTTTTTGGGTTTGTCTCCCCCCTCGTTCTCGTCCCCACAGTCCTCATCATCGACGTCATCATCGTCATCGTCATCTCCTGCCATCTCGGACTGATCCCGGCTGCTTCCCTCTCTGGCGTCGCCGTCATCCAAGTCGTCGTCTTCCAAGTGACCCATGTCCTCCTCCTTGGTTTTTGAGTCCTCTCCCTCGCTGTCCTCCACCCAACCCGATAGCTTCTGGACATCCGGCAGGACCTCGCTGAATAGCCTTGTCAACATGTTGGTACTGAAAAACACAATAGACTACAGATGAGAAATAGAGGTAGAAGCGATTTCAGGTAGAAGGCTAGGCTGCATGGTCCAGGTAAAAAGGCTATAGGCTATCCGTTTTTTTTATCGTATTTATGACTATACATGTATATTGTTTGACAGACGAGATGCAACAACGACATGTACAAAAAAGTAAACGTTTCGAATAAATAAAAATACTGTAGAGAGAGGCCTATGGCTAAGCATAGAGTAGGCTAATCTAGTGGAATGCAAACGTATAATTTATTTTGACCTGTGTGCACTTGTGCCAAGATCCATAGGCTGCAATATCAAGGCTAACGTTAATGTCGTTAAGAATATATATTATAAATAAGTTATAAACACATTTAGAAATATTGTTAATTCATTGATCTTTGATTGCTCGTCATAAATTACATTTTCTTAAATATTTGAATCTTATGAACTAATTAATTTAGTATGTTCTGTAATTTATGTTGTAGGCTAACAGCCGTAGCCTAGATTTACACATTTTCGGGATTTCTATTCCTATTGGAGCGACAGACGCGACCCGGCGAAAGCTTTCCACCAATTCCCTGCGCACGTGCCTTGGTGTGCCCTCTCCCAGCAGGTTTCTGTAGTTCTGGCCCTATTATACGATCCCAGGGGACGCATTGTGCAGCGGGTAGACCTTTTCACCCAATTCCGCACCCCTACTATTTCTGGCCACATTCCAACACAGTCAGAAAAAATGGTGGACTTGTTTTCCAATGTGCCCATATACGAAAACGAATTTCTGATGATATTCAATATTTTCTTGTCATTTGCATCGAATTAGAACCGTTTCCAGGGATGTGTAAGGGACCTTTCCCATCACTGCTTATGCGATTTCAGATTTGCTGTAAAATAGCCTGTTTGTTTCTTTGCGTTCCCTCTTCAAAATTAGGCTACACCACAACTGGTACTTGCTTAAAGGCTTATCGTTTTCAAAACGAATTTTGAAGGGTTTCAAGATTTGCAAAAATAATATAAAATCTGTTTGGAAAAACAAACACCTATAAAATAAACAGGTTATTTATATCTTATAAAAATCTTGATGTTCAATTGATCGTAATAAATCACTGGGGTCCAATGAATTATTGACCAAAGAAGCTTCAACTAATCCTCCATTGAGACTGACGAAGGCTCAACAGGCCACAATATACCATAACAAATCATTATTCTATCAATATTTGTTACATAAATAATTCAGCATTAATAGACCTATTAAAAATAACTCATAAATTACTTGTAGCATACCAAATATTCAGGATATGTTCAAAAGCCTAATGCCTCTTGGGCTAATGAGCCCAGCTGTGCATGTGAGTGCATGGATTTATTTTATTTATAATCGTATAAGTACAATGTAATTAACGCAAACCAATACCTGTCAATTAACCTACATGAAACTCTAGAGAATCACTCCCTAGTGCTCTGACACACAGACACACAAGCACACGCTCACTTGCGCCCACACAGACACAACATTATTTAATTTTATTTTAATTTAAGTTCTGTCAGTATTAACAACACGAAATGACTCTATTTCAAACGGATATAAGATTGTCAGATAAAGTGACCATTCTCTTTCAAAGGAAATTACATAGTTCTTTCCAATGGTATCTTTTACGAGCATTGCATGTAGATCTTGATTATAATATATGTTGAATTGATAGTTTATTATAAGCTTTGGGATCAATCCTCTCCTTTGTTCGCATTACATAATAGGACGTATATAAAGCTGTGATCAGCCGGATTAAAGAGTATGTTCGACTAGATCTGCTACTCTTGGTAGCAGATGAAACAACGGAAGCAGCCTCATATCCTTGACTAAAATGATTAATGCACAAGATGGCTATGCAGTTGTTTCTCTTAACGCAATCTCATTTAATTTAATGTTTCATTCAAAATGTGTGTAAATTCTCTCGTTGGTGTTAAATTCATAATTTGTCAAGACCACCCAAAAATGTTTAACCTACCTCCGTCTTGGAGCTTGGTGAGCGGCGAAAGTGCGTTTGTTTACACCATCTCGGGGTAGCCAGTCCAAGTCCACACCCCTGCACCGACACTCCAAAAGGTGCGGCTGTATCCTAGCTCGCTGCTTCTTTGCTGTGCTATCCCTATCCCAAACGCGCGGAGACAGTAGTGTGGCATCCTCTACCGGGGCTGGGTGGGTTACATACCAGCTATGATGCCAGGCCATATGGCTGGCACGTCATTGGCAAGAGCCATCACATGAGCACGGGTGATTGACATGCGCCCGCATTCACAGAGATTGCCTTCCCGAGGGAAGAGGGACTCGCCATCTGTCACCGCGCTCGCGCTCACACAGCCAGAAAGAGAGAGCGAGGCAATGAAAATGGAAGCAGAAACAGGGTAACAAAAACGGAGAAAGAAGGAAGGAAACCTTCTCGTTTGATGTAGTTTTTAAGATCGGTCTCTCCTTTCTATTACATCATAACAATGGACACCAATTAATACATGTATTTGAACATAAGAATTCATGCTACCTACACAGGTTTTTAAAATATAACTGCTTACAATCGGAGAATATATGGAATCCGTGTGAAATGCAAACCACTGAGTCAACCACCAAGGTACAATTGCCTAAATGAGTCAATTGACCAAAGATAATCAGGGCTGTGCTCTGAGAGAGACCCTGGCATTGAGGTACCCACATGCCTGGCAAAGGCAGGACTAGTGGGCAGATCACTGATGGGTGGGGCCCAAGGTGGCACTGAGAGACAGACACAGACAGAGTGCAGATGAAGGACATGGGCTGAAAGAAGAGTAGAAATAAGACAGTGACAGAGGGCTTTTCAATTCTGTCACCGTTGTCACTGACAGGTGAATGGGGTTTGGCTTTCTCATCATCAATGTAGTCCAGCTAAGGAATATGTACTGAGAAGAAATGAAGATCTCCACTATCCACATTCTTTATAACCGTCCAAACCTGAATTAAGCAGGGCATCCATCTTCAATTAGGGAGGGGGGAATACGGACCCAGGTGCCCAATTTGTGCCAGCATTTCGTAGGGGTAGTGAGTGGAATAGCAATGCAACAATAGCCCTGTTCATTTCATTTTGATAGCATTGTCTTCGATGTATTGCGCATAGTCTATCTACTTTTGACGACAGCACAATACAAAGCATGATACAGACGAATAATTAAAGGAGTATACTCAGCTTGTGTTACGCTCTTATTAACATTACAGCTTCTGGAATTGAAATAATTACTGCATTATTAATATCTGGCCTGTAGTTGTTGATATTCTCTCAGATAGCCACACAAGGCTTCGAGGTCCACTATACTTCTGTCTGTCGATGTTCCTCTCTATTTTAGACAGTTCTGTCAAGGGAAGAGAACTCTCTGGCAAATTATTACAATTCAGTCTATCAATGACTTACCACACAATAAAAGCAACCAGGAGAATTGTCAATCACAAGGTTCTAAGTAAATTGCAAAATGGGAGAAGAAAAACCTGTACTGCAGTGCATCTAAATCCAGATGCTGGTTAATGCAGGAATAACTAAAGCTGCTTTTGGACAGACAGCCCAATTCAGATGATTCTTTTTACTGCTAATTGGTCATTTGTCCAATCACATCAGATTTTCTCACATCAGATCTTTTTTCTGAGCTGAGAGGACGAAAGACCAATTACTTAAATGTGTAAACGCAGCATTAAAATCCTACACAAGTGACATTTTGTTTGTTTATGGGAAAACAATTTCCAAAATCAAGCTTGTTCCTGGTCTCTTATCACCTATTAAAATTGTTTATGCTTCGTGACACTCTAGAAAATCATAGGTATTGTTACTGACAGTGCTATGCTGCCTACATAAATGATAGGAAATAACAGATGCTTGTTTTGGATACTTGGTCCTGGTATAGATTGATGCCTAGAAGTGATTTGGACTAAAGAGGGATGTCTTGGGGTTTAGGAAATGTATTTATATATTTGGTAAGTCCACTTCTTGGATTCGGCAGACCTTTTAGCATATAAACTCTAAATATTACTACTTTACTCCTTTTTGATATAGACAGATATTCTATTACCACGGCCCTTGAAAACAGAATTATCCTGTGAATAACTCCTATTATTGTACATTATGTTTATGTTAAGGGACAGGATGGGAGCAGTTACCAATGTGCTGCTGGTATTACCATGGTTGTGGATACAATTCCCATCCCGGGCATTTTTCTATTTGCTGTCATTGTCGGGAAAATGTGTCAGTCCGAAACCATATTTCTTCCAGTGCCAGCTATAGGATACCTTTTCTTAGAACAAAATTAAATGCGATAGAATATGTTCTAAATATGTTTTGATTAACTGAAATGAGTCTCTTGCACAAATTGGCACGTCCAAACATATACACATGATGTAGGGACATTCACGGAGCGAGGCCCAAGGATGGACAGCCGTTTTACGGCTCATGCCTTGGTCACGGTCACCTGGGAGTCCAGCAGTCCTCTGATTCCCATGATGACCCTGACTGTTCACATATAACCTGTGGCTTGAAGCAGCTTCCTGTCGTCTACATGTTGTATCCTGTATTTCTTAGCCAGTGGTAATAAACCGTATCTCCTCTGAGGCCTTTCATAAAATCTGGGCACTCCTTACCTCAGAAATTGCATTCATCATGAAAGTGTAAATTGTGATCTACATTGTCGACACTCAAAATATTACTAAAAGCATGTAAGACATTGTTTTCACTATTTTAATAGCTGTTAAATATTACTCCTCCAAGAAATGTAACTGTTTAAAGCTATTATTGCTGTTATTTTCTTGGTTTTCCAGGAACCTGCTGAAAACTCACTGACTGACTCCTTGGGTGCTAGACACCCTGGTTGAGAAACTTGCCTGCCACCGCATTATCAACAAAAACAATATGCTGGTGACCGTAATAGCATATAACGGAGTATTTGCTCCCCCTGGTTAATGGGTTGACACTGGTTACATAAAGAATGGGTACAATACGTATTTCAAAGTATAATATGTAATACGCCAGTGTAAAAATCAGCGCCTTTGAGCATCAGTGATGTATCTGATGCATGGGCGACATCTAGTGGTCGTAAAAAGATGAATCACTGGCCTATACACTGCCACCACCCTTTAAAATAATTCAATTCATGCCAGGACCAGCCCTAAAATTTGAACACAGCAGTTTGGCTTCAATTATTTTTAAATAAAAATAATAAACTGTGGTGATGCTATTTCAAATGTGTCCCTTCTTATCTCCTCTCCCTCTTTTCTTTTCACCTCTCCTCCTGCTCTATCCATCTCGTGTTATGTATAGTCCTGAACATACATGAACACAAAAGGAACACATAATTTTTAAAGATATTTGAAGTATTTTCTTTTTCACTCTCATTCTTTCTCTTCTCACCTTCTCTTTTCACTCCCTCTCCTCTCCCCCTTCTCTGGGAATTAATCTGACCAATCCATGACCTTGGCTCGTCTCTCCCCTTCTTTTCTTCTCTCCTCTTTTCTCCTCTTATTTCCTCTCCTCTTCTCCCCTAAAAGAAATGTTTATATTAATATATATATATATATATATATTTGGGTGTATATTTATGTAATCACGTGCATATTTTGTATGTACTGTATACATGATTTTGGTGGGTCAATTAAGGTCCTAAAACAAAAAAATATCTCCTCTTCTCTCTTCTCTTTTACTTTCTCCTCTTCTCACAACAGAGTGTGGTGAATCGGTGAGGATCGCCACGTCCATGTCCGGAATTACAGACTATTCCCTGTTTAGTTCTATATTTCCCACCAGGTCCCGATTGCAGTACGGCACCACTTGGGAAGCGCCCTGTCATAATCACCGGAGGACTGACGGAGGAAAAGGAAGTGGAGCAGTGACGGAGGTAAGCCATTTATTTAGCCCTTAGAGTGATGAGGGACGTCTGCTCATCCCTCTCCGATGTGGCCCGCTGTGCCAGCTCTTGTTCCGGTCAGCTTACAACCCATCCTGAGTGTAGAGGTGTGCAGCTGTGTGTGTGTGTGTGTGTTCTTTTTATACTACTTGGGTATACACACATCTTTTTCCCTCCTGTAACCCTGGCATGTGTGTTAAGGCAGTCCTGTTAATGAATATGGATGAGTCCCTCATCTTCACCTGCATCTTTATTATTGTCATTGTAATTATGTATAAAACAACCAGTTAGCTTAAAAGCATGGCCAATTCTTCAGTACTTCTATCCCTTAGATATCCCGGACAGTTCTTTCCCATGGCTATCCTACATTTAGAAATCAAGAAACCTTAATACACGTTGTAATTTCCATTACCAAAGTACACCTCGTACCTATGGGGGTGTGAATGGACATGGAAGTGAACTAGTATTTACATGTGTGGACTAACTCTGAAATGCAAGTCTAATAACACAGATTGGAATGTAGAATGAAACAGAAAATAGAATACAGTATATAGCAGATAGCTAATAACCAAGGACCCTAGCTTGGCTATAAACAGGAAGTACCTTGACTGAGTCAATGAGCAGGAGTGGGAGGTAGCTGACATTCATGTGCGTATTTGTGGGGGGTGAGCAGGGCTGGATTCATGGAGGAGCTTCCTATGGATAAAACCTTTATGCAGCCTGAAAGGCATTGAAAAATAAAGAATCAATTTTATGTATAGGAATTATTATTCTTTGCCCGAGCTGGGACTGATCATGTTATATTTTATTTTGATTCTACACTCCAGAGTATTTATTTCAGAGTATTTGACATGTATACAAAACCTGCATGGTCTTCTTATTTCAGGACACCAACAATATTTGGACGGATTCATATATGTCCAAATTAAGCACTTATGTTTAATATTTCGTAACATATTGATTGTATTCAGTAACTGCTTAGAGCCTGCAACCCACTGACCCCACCAGATGCTTGGTATCTTCTCTGGTGGTACTCTACCAGGCCTATACTGCACTGCAACCATCTTCAGTGGTTTTCAGAAATTTGTTTTGTGCCTTAAATCCCATCATCAGAAAATGCAAAGCATGGTCATTTTGATAAAAACTTGTAGATTTGGTCGTTCAAGAATGTTCCACTTTTTGCCTTTAAAAACTCCCTAGTTGTCATTGCAGTATGTTTGGGTTCATTGTCCTGGTGTGTCGTGGACAATGAACCCAAACATACTGGTCAAAAAAAGTGGAACATTCTTGACTGAACAAATTAATTTCCAAATTTAAATGAGTTCGGAGCTATTTGCTTTGACTTTATCAGACATGAAGTTTCCATGAGAAACTATGCCCATACATTACATTTTACAGATGAGGTGGTATACTGAGAACTCTTTTTCAGAGAACTCAGGTACTTGGGTTCTCCGAAAACTTTGATGCTATTTGAATGATGCATTATAACTTTTTTCCAGAACGCTGCAGCCTCTTTTAGGTCCTGTGACCTAACCTTCCTCTTTGGGGCTAACTAGTTGTATTCAATCTTTTTGCCAGGTACCAATAGGAAGCTTCAGAGGTCAATGCAAACCCTAGAAACAAAACATTAGATATTAAGAACTCTCTCATGCCTACACAAATGATTTTCTGGAACACTCCAGACTCACCAAAAACCCCTGTCAAATATATATATTTGTGATTTTTTTTACTGCAACCTATAACCTATGGGAACGTAATCATTTTGGCAGCATGTGAGTAAAATGCAGAAAAATGTGCCTGTTTCATTGTCACCCTAAATATACAATATAATCCTTATAAGGATTTGCCTCTAAAAGGGATATGGGACCAATTTCACTGAATAATAAAGACAGGTCCCAGGAACTAAATTCCATGAGTGCAAAGTTAACATACGCAATTGTTTTAACATGTACTTTGCATAGATCATTTTTTATTTTGATATAGAGTTGTAGGAACTATGTAGCTTCCCTGAAAAAATTATGGAAAATCATTTGATAAAACAATGAAAGTGTTATTGTGCAGAAAAGCAGATTCTACACAAGTTTTCCATAAATTGTGTGGGGGAAAAGTATTGTTTAATTATTTACTACTTCGCCTATTTTGTATCCAAAAGATGGGGGTAAAAAGTACTCATTGCTATGTTATTTTACTGTTTGGGAAAACATTTATTTACCCTGATTGAGTTTGAGGGATGTAGAGATTTGTAATGAATACACACTGAGAACGATGGCTGGATCCAAGCACAGAGCGCATGGCGTTTATTTGGGAAGTACAAAGGTATAATTAGGGACAGGCTGGCATGAAGTCAAAGGGCAGGCAGAAGGTTGGTAACCAGGTATCAAAGTAGGCCAGAAGCCGCAGTACATATGGGGATAATCCAGAGAGGCGGTCAGACAGGCAGACAAGAGTCAGGATACCAAAATAGACTTTCAAACTTTTCTAAGAAAAAAAGAGAATACTTAACAAGCAAGCTTAACAGAGTTGCAATCTCACAACCAATACCTCACAAGGACAGGGTGTTAATGACCAGGATAAACAGTGGCTGCCACAGGAGGAGGGAGAGCACAGGTGAGTGGTATTTCAGTGATTAGTACTCAGGTGATAGGGATCTGCTGTGATCTGCAGGTGATAGGGAACGGGTGCGTTCAGGGGATTTGGATCTACTGTGAGGGGTGCATTCAGGGGATTTGGATCTGCTGTGAGGGGTGCGTTCAGGGGATTTGGATCTGCTGGGAGGGGTACGTTCAGGGGATTTGGATCTGCTGGGAGGGGTTCGTTCACCAGCCTGGTTGGAAGGTCAAGGATGAGTGGTGGAGGCAGACCTTACAAGATTATATTTCTATATTTCTGGAATCCCATCTGAGTCCATAGACCTATATTATCATTTTTCCTGCATCCAAAATAGTTGTAAATGTATTGTGAAGTAGGCTGACACGGGGACAGGATCCTGCAGGATTGTGTCAGGAAGGGGAATGAAATTAGACGGACAGGATCAACAGTCTACAGGAAAAAGCAATACAGGAATAGTTAGACATCTTCATATAGATATTAACTACACTAGTGTTCAAAAGCTTGTGGTTACTTTCCAAAACATGCATATACAATAACTTGCATATAAAAAGCCATATCTCAGATTGGCCAATAAAAAGAAAAGATTAAGATGGGTAAAAGAACACAGACAGTGGACAGAGGAAGATTGGAAAAAAAGGCCAGCATCCCAGAGTCACCTCTTCACTGTTGATGTTGAGACTGGTGTTTTGCGGGTAGTATTTAATGAAGCTGCCAGTTGGGACATGTGATGCATCAATTTCTCAAACTTGACACTTGCTCAGTTGTGTACCAGGGCCTCCCACTCATTTTTCTATTACGGTTAAAGCCAGTTTGAGCTGTTCTATGTAAAGAGTAGTACACAATGTTTTTCGAGATCTTCAGTTTCTTTGTAATTTCTTGCATGGAATAGGCTTCATTTCTCAGATGAAAAATAGACTGATGAGTTTCAGAAGATAGTTCTTTGTTTCTGGCTTTCTCGAGCCTGTGTAAGCGAACCCAGAAACGCTGATGCTGAAGATACTGAACTAGTCTGAAGAAGTTTTATTTCTTCAGTTTTCAGCAGTGCTAACATAATCGCAAAATTGTTTTCTAATGACTAATCCGCCTTTTAAAATGATAAGCTTGCATTAGCAAACACAACATGCCACTGGAACACAGGAGTGATGGTTGCTGATAATGGGCCCTTGTACGCCTATGTAGATATTCCATAAAAAATCTGCTGTTTCCAGCTACAATAATCATTTCCAACATAAACAATATCTACACTTTATTTCTGATCAATTTGATGTTATTTCAATGCACAAAAAATATGCTTTTCTTTCAAAAACAAGGACATTTCTAAGTGACCCCAAACTTTTGAATGGTAGTGTATATATTTTATGTGATAATAGTTTGTTGGCCGGTGATCTCCCCCTCGAGCTGGCACCAGCTGTTTTTACTTTCCTTTAAACGCAAACTGCGATTGGCAGACATGAATTGCAGAGATGGAACAATGGTTTTAATTGGTTTACTGGTATTAGTACTTGGCAGCGTTTCACCAGAATAGCAGACATTGTATGCATATTATGGATGTGACAAACGGACAAATGGGTAAATGTGCACGTGTTGCTTGTTCTTCATGACCATTCAAAACGTCATCAAAGCAGCACTACACTAAATTCCCTTGAGATCCTTCGTATGGCATTTATTGGAAGATATCTGGCTTATGGAAATAAAAGTTAAAATGACAAGACATGCTACATCAACAAAAAGGTAAGAACTAGCGACGAGGCCAAATAATAATTGAAATCACTGAAATATTTTCACTCTCTGATGATATGCTAACCTAAATCATCCAAACTGTACAGAGATTTAAAAGCATTATCAAAAACATTTTTGGATTCTGTGTAATTAGAAAAAATACCGACATCACCAAATTTCACATGTTATCTGGAAGGAGTGTGAATGGTGGTAGTGAAGCAGAAGGAGGCTGTTTCTAGAATGGCACCCTTTACCCTAAATAGAAGCAACAGGAATAAACCATTATGTCCATGAATATTGTGTGGTTAGCTTCCAGCAACTTGGTGGCTGCTCTTGACTAACATCAAGTGAGAGCTACACAGTGTAAGCTTGGGGGAGGTTGTGCTAAATATGTTATTTTTAGAAACTGATACTCAAAACCAATTATTGTGTTAAATATATGTATAAATAAAAAATGATATATGTTGTTTGCGTAAGGATTCAACCACTGTGCTGTGATAGCTCACAGCGTGCACAGATGAAAGAAATTACAGTAATGAGTACACAACTACCATACCGTTGGCCTCCACCTGGGAACTATTAAAGTCACAATATCTGGATAAAAATGCCACTGTTAAAGGATCATTGGTCAGGAACCATTCTGCCACCCAGGCATCGCCAAGAAAAGGCAGTATCTCAAAACTCGTCAAACAACGAGACTTGAGAGGCCAAACAATTTTTTTTTAATCTCGGCTTTTTCTTTGAATTGCCTCGAAATTTCGGAACAGTTATGACCTAGTCTTATGACTAACAAACACAATTGACTTGCCGACGCCCAACACACCTGAGGGAGTTGCTAGAGTGCGATGAGACAAGGAATGACACTCTGGCCCCATCAAACACCATAATTGAGCTCATGGATTCAGTATGTGACTCTTAAATACAGTTTTCTTTGTTTACAAACACAAGAGGGTGATGTATGCGTCAAGGAGGCAAAACACCGCCAATTTAGCACAAAAAACAATAGTAACTCAAATAAACAGTACATCTGATTGCAGCTAGTCACAAAGACAGTGAAAGGAAGTTGAAGTTTCTCACAATGTTTTCAGAATATTACTGTTACTTCACTGTCAGTGCAAAATCGGGACTGCTACTCCAATAAACTTACATTAAATAATGGGATCAGCTTGACATCTGCACTGTTGCCCTGTAAATGAATGGACGACAAATTGGAATTTTGGAATGCTGTTTAGGTCTTTGTGTTTAGGTCTTTAAAAAAGATACGCTTGTTGATCTCAGCACTTAAATATGAATCCATGTCACTTAATTATTTAACATGAACCTTCTTTTTCTTATTGCTTGTAATGGATAGGTCACTATGGCTTACCGTATGCTATGCAGCAGACCTTCACATTCTCAAGCTCTGGGACTGCAGGTCAAAACCGTTAGATGCAAACAATGTTCTCCTACTAAAACATCAAAACAACATAATCTGTTTCAGTTAGATGAATAACCAGACGTCAAATTATTTTAACAATACTCTTGATTATTTATGTTGACCTTTTTTGTTGATGATGGCCTTATTTGGATGCAGTCAATTCATTCACCTTCTCGGCTCGGTATAGTTGGCTAGCTTTATTTCAAAAGAACATTATGTGCCTCCTAGATACATGTATTACTAAGAATATTCAAAATATCTTAATTTCCAGTCATTATTTACAGACAGGCTGCTTTGGTTCTTGTGTTCTTTTGCCTCCAAGACGTGCAAGCATCCCTGCCTGAAAACTCACTTTGCACTGTTTTTGAAAAGGGCCTTTAGGGAATCTACCCAAGAACTTCTCCACAGATAGAATGATACAGTATTGCAAATTCTTTGAGTCTCTTGTGCCCCAGTTATCTCCAGTAGCTGTGTTCACACGTTATTCTCCAGGTGAGAGCCTCTAGCAGGACAGAATTGTTCACATCTGCTTCTTTACCTGGGTGATTTATTAGCAGCAAGCCTATAACCTAAAAAAGAAAATGCTCAGTCAGATCCAACACCCCTAATATGGTTGTGTGTGTGTGTTTGTGTGTGTGTGTGTGTGTGCACTGAAATTCCTAACAATGTGAGTACCGGATTGAATTTTACAGTTTTTATGCATGGACTTTAATAATTGATCACCTCCCTGACCAAGCCCTGTCTTGCCCGGTTGCTTAGTTTGGCCGGACAGCCACCTCTAGGAAGAGTCTTAGTGTTTTTAAACTGCTTCCATTTGACAACGATGGAGCCCACTGTGCTCCTGGGAACTGTCAATGCTTTTGGTGGAAATCTTGGACGTCTTGGACTTGACTTGGTTTTTGCCCAGAAATGTGAAGTGAAATGTTGGACGTTATATAGAATCATGCTGTGGTATAAATTGTGTTATTCCATAGTACAAGTAAATGATATTGCTTATTCTATGTATATTTAGTAAGGCCATTGTGTGTTTCGGCTCTGCTCACTTGTACAAGATTTGCCTACGGCAGATAGGTATAGCTTTGGCTAACTTCTCAAGGGCTTCAGACATCTTATGTTGTTGCCGAAGTTTGCAGAGAAGCTGGTGAGACATGTAGACTAACCATGCATGGGACGGGGACATAGTGGGCTGTACTGAATGTATGTAGGCCTGAGCTCAACCTTCAATGGGGAGCTCTTGACCTGACTCTGCTGAGAGTGCTGTTAACTGCTCCAGGTTTGCAAATCTTGCATAAAGCTTTACTTGTGAAAATAATTTACAGTCTCTGTGCCTTTCCCATTTAGTGATTTCCCCGACAATCCCAGCTGAATTTGTCATAGGTGGACTCAAATCAAGCTCTAGCGACATCTCACAGATGATCAAAGGACGCAATGATTGTGAGTTAATTTGTTTGTGTCATGGCAAATGATCTGAACATGTAAAGTGTATGAGATTTTTGTTTTTCATTTTCAGTAAATTTGTAAAAATCTTTTTTTCCCTTTGACATTATGAGGTATTGTGTACACTGATGGCAAAAAATTGATATTTAATCAATTATACATTTTGTCTATAACACAATTTTTTTGAGAAGGTGAAGGGGTCTGAATACTATACAAAGGGATGTAGTCTGTTTCTGAACATTGCGAGGATAAATTATGGAGGGGTCTTGGTGTTCTCCCCGATATTTTTTTGTATTAGAGAATGCATTTCCTTCATTTTAAGGCCCAGTGCAGCTGCTTTTTTCTTTAAATATAAAATATTTTATGGTTCACAATTGAAGAAGCTGTATGAAATGTATAATAAAAATGTCACAGTTTAATAATACCAACCATAGTGTTTTTGAGTTGACACAAACTTGCATTCGGATGGTGCAGCTTCCTTGTTATTGAATTGTTCAACTCTAGTCAATCTCACAGGAGTTGTTTGTTGAAATTCCTGTTTACTTCTTACTGCAACACAGTTCCACCAAAATGCTCAAAAATAAACAGAATAATAGATTTCATTTTCAACCATTAATTATCAGGAAATATTCAAAAACAATTGCATAAGTTTATTTCACACATTTAGTGTTAGTGTTTATAAAGTTTAATATTACCTGTGGATTTTGAACATTTTTAGAAACATAGCTGCTGAAATGTCACAACTGTGGGAGTTGTGCAGATTATTTCGCTATAAATAGTCAGTCATGTTTGACTTTAGTTTAAAATCAGAACTTTCTAGCAGTCCTGTTGATTTGTAACTAATTAGTAAGTCAGTAATTAGACCTATAATAAACAGTTCTGGTGAGAGCTTATGAAAACATGAATAAATGAATTCGTAAATGTTTTCATTGGTAGTAATTTGGAGCGATGTTGCATTCATCATGGGTGTTTGCGTTTCATTAACCTGTACTTTACATGTCCTGAGTAGCTCATTTTAAACACCGCTGTATATCTTACCTGTCTGAATCTGAACTCTTTCAAACTCACCTGTACATATTCCCAGTCTGATTCTTAACTGCGTCCTCCTGTTGCTACTCTCAGCTCTGCCTCTCTTCCGATGTTGCCAGCTTCTATGATAGAACAAGCCATTTTCATGCATGGCAATGCACAGAATTGGTGCATGTTCCGAATCTGAAAAAGGTCCTTCCGGGATTTATGCCGCAAGAGGAACGTATGTCGTTCGGCTCATGCCTCTCGGATCCGCAACGCAAGTCACACAGACAGACAAAGCATGATTGTCGGAACGAGTGGCAGGCATAATGAAATGTGGTCAATGAAAACATGGCATAGCTTGGCCTTGGGGACTATCTGTGCATGTGCTTGGACACAGGTGACATTTAGGATTAGGCATAGTTTATCAAGGCTAACCTATGGATTTACTGTTTCAGCAATATAACAGATTAACAGATTGACTGACAATGTTCAGATATTATTTAGTCATCATAATAAAATGTCTAACATACCACGGCTATCTGCCACTCAGCATTCAGGATTCAATGCATCTGGTTCATAAGAGACCAAATGATATCACATTACTTTAACCTGCTTGGTAATTGGCTTATTAGAGCCTCTCTGGGGCCTCTCTGGGGTTTGTGATATGTTGTTAATATACCATGGCAAAGTGTCCAGGCGCCACCTAAGAACAGCCGTGGTATATTGGCCATATACCCCCCATTACTTATTTATACCCAAATTCGACATTTTATGAAGCTTGCTGCTCTCTTCTTTCGCGCTCTTCCTACAACCTGTATTGTTCCCACGCATTAGGTTGTATACACCACGCTTAATGTTTTTGAACATGGAGGTTATAGCCTGTGGCAGGTGTAGCCTACTTAACACCACAAAAGTGTAAAAAGTCGATATCATTGCTATGTCTGCAGAGCCTTACCTGAAAATCCAATCATGTGACTTGAGTCTGAATCAAGCAGTTTTAACTTTGCTTGGAAGACCTGACGTTTGTTTAATCTTTTTTGACATCGTACTGTTGTCTAACATCGTCAGTACACCGCTATGTCGTCCCATTGCACAACCCTGGTAGCACACAATGCGGCTTGATGTTGTTCAAGAGGGAAATAAAATTGTTCACTCCCTTCAAAAATATTGTGGATGTCAACAAATTTTCCTTATGGAATAACTGAACGGTCATGTCCCCCTTATATCTACGGTCCATAGGTGTGTATAAATAAAAAAAAATACACATTCCTTCATGAATTCTATTTAGAAATGTGTTTAGAACTTCTTCCCCATGCAGTGTTAAACTATTACTGCCCATTTGACGACACTCCCCTCTCATCGTCGTTTTTGGTTGTTAGTTCGGTTTAGATACATACTCCCTCAAACTGTTTCCCTTGAAAACCTAAATCAAGGGGGTCAATACTACTCTTCGACAGTAGAGGGCGATAAGCTGGTAGATGCCATCCGGCTTTCTGAGCATGAAACTCAAGTCATTGCCATCACTGCGGAAGTTGATCAATTACAATTTAAGGACTCACACCTTGGGTACTAGACTTTGAGTTGCCAAACACCCGAAAATAAGACCAAAACGACCTAATTTGCCACAAAATGTCATTTTACATCCATAGACCGATGCGATTTGGAAAGCATGTTATCAAACAAGGAAGCGTACTGTCTTAATTGTCAACAAGCAGCCCGGCGCCCTTTTGGCCCCCTATCCAGTCCACTGGCTCTAGACTCCGACAGTCTTGGCATTCTCTGAACCAGCTACATGAGGTAGTCACCTGCATTTTAATTATCAGGTGTGCTTTGTTAAAAGTTCATTTGAGCAATTTCTTTCCTTTGTAATGTATCAGTTGTGTTGTGACAAGGTAGGTTTGGTATAAAGAAGACCATCATTATGTCTGTACTTTGGTAGTCTATATTATGGCAAGAACAACTCAAATACACAAAGAGAAGCAACTGTCCATCATTACTTTAACACATGAAGTTCAGATAATCCAGAAGATTTAAAGAACTTTGAAAGTTTCTTCAAGTGCACTCCCAAAAACCATCAAGCGGTATAATGAAACTGGCTCTCATGAGGACAACCACAGGAAAAGAATACCCAGAGTAACCTTTGTGGCATAGAATAAGTTCATTAGTTACCAGCCCTAGAAATGGGAAATTAACTACACCTCAGATTACAGCCCAAAAAAATGCTTCACACAGTTTAAGGAACAGACAAATCGCAACATCAACTACTCAGAGGAGAATGTGTGAATCAGGCCTTCATTGTCGCAATTGCTGCAAGAAAACCACTACTGAAGGACACAAATAAGAAGAGATTTTATTGGGCAAAGAAACTCAAGAAATGGACATTGCACTGGTGGAACTCTGTCCTTCGGTCTGATGAGTCAAAATTTTAGATTTTTGGTTCTAAAAATTTGTTCTGACATGCAGAATGGGTGATTTATTTAGAATTCAAGGCACACTCAGCCAGTTTGGCTACCACAGCATTCTGCAGCAATACACCATCCCCTCTGGTTTGCGCTTAGTAGAACTATCATTTTGTTTTTCAACAGGATAATGACCCCAAACACACATCCAGGCTGTGTAAGTATTGCGGTACGGTGATGACCAGCGCCATTGTGCCATGCACTCCCGGTTCCCGTCACTCCATGAACTCACCCCGGACTCATTCATTGTCTTGTCTCCCATAATCATGCACACCAGGTCTCCACGCTTGAGAGATTGTGTTTGGAGGGATGGGGTCCAAGCTTGTGGACTCTTTATCTTATCCCATAGGTTTTCTATGGGGCTTAGGTCAGGACACTGGGATCATTGTTGCAAAATCTTGATTCTGTGGTCAGTGAACCATTTTGTGTTGATTTTGAGGTGGGCTTTGGATCATTGTCCTGCTAGAAGATCCAACCACAGCCCAGTTTAAGTTTCCTGGCAAAGGCAGTCAGGTTTTGATTTAATATGTGATGGTACTTGATGGAGTCTATATCTTGTCTCCTAACAAGTTGTCCAGGGCCTTTGGAAGAAAAAACAGCCCCGCAACATCAAAGATCCACCATCATACTTCACAGTGTGTTAGTTGCTTGAGTTTTTTGTTTGATGACAGCAATTTTCTTTTTATGGCAACCCTCCCAGACAACATTTATTTTTTTCTGTCATTTTACTTCAAATAAAATTTAGATTTTTGTGAATGTTTTCAATGTAAGACAAAGAGGATAAGCAGAAAATATTTTCTTTTTCCACAGCCCGTTTTGATCATTTTTTCCAAAGGTGCCAATGTTTGTGGGGGGCACTGTACACACAGAGAGACTGACAGACAGACTGATAGACCGAACAGATTAACTGACCGATTGACAGACAGACTGACATGCATACATATATACTGACAGACTGACTGACAGACAGACTGACATGCATACATATATACTGACAGACTGACTGACAGACAGACTGACATGCATACATATATACTGACAGACTGGCTGACAGACAGACTAACCGTCAGTTAGACAGACAAACAGACTGAACGACAGACTGACTGAGGCCATTCCAGCAGTACACAGCTGTGCATGTTTATGTTTGAGCTGTGACTCACCTCCTCCCATGACCTCACCTACCCCCCTCCTTCTCTCACTCCCTTCCACCCCCTTAGCTTCCCTCTCTCCTCTATTCCTCCCTCCATCTCTCTTCCTCCCCCCTCCAGATATCTAGGAATGGCCACGGTAACACCAATGCCCAACACTGAGTGTATATGCACTAAGTTGTTGCCATGGCAATGGGTTTTTCCTCTACATGTATTTCTTTATTACTATGCAGTGGGTATAAGGATTTATCTGGCATTTTGTGACCTGCAATAACAAAGATTGGAAAAAAAGACAAAGATATGCATGGAATTAAATAAGTCCCGTACGTTTTGACAGCAGTGTTTCCGCTCACATTTTTATTAGCGCGGCATTCACATGAAATGGGAACACTTTGAACCTTCAGGGTAGATATCGTTTCATCAGTGTTGTTCCAACTCGTTGCCATTGGCAACATTTTGTTATTCTGTGTGATGTTGAGTACAGTATATCATGATTTTATCATTGCGGAAGGCTACATTTATTTTCCTTGGGAGTGTAGAGGTTTGAAACGTGATGCATTACTGAACTGGTGTTTGACCTCAGTTTTAATGTTTCATTCTCAGTCCTCGTCAGATACATGTCATAGAAGCTTATTTTTCCCCCACCTTACATCCGTCCATCTGTTACACTGTATTAAATTCTCCTTTTTAAACACACACACACACACACAATAGCAAAGGTCTAGCACAGTAACACTCTAGAGACAGAGCAAGATTATTCTTCCTACTGAGCTCAAATCATCTTCAGCTTAACATTGTGCACTCACACACATACCCTCCACTCAACCCCCTTCCTTTCCATCCTTCTCAGCCCTTCCCTTTCCGCCCCTCCCTCCCACAGTGATATCCGAAGGCCAACCCTCCTCCTGTCACACGGCACAGGTTGGAAGTGAGAGAGAGGGAGGAGAGTCTATCAAACCACTCTTAGAGCGGCGGACCGTGTCGACAGACTGAATGCAGAGGAGCAACAGAGAGAGTGGGTCAACTGAAAAGAGGGTGAACCGGAAAAACAGACACTCCGATAACAGAGAATAGGGTTACAGAGAGAGAAAGGAACTCAATCAAAGCCCAGCATCGCCACTGAGATCAATTTAGCGTGGCAATCCAGGGACACCAACAGTTTTTAGCGAATCGCTAGTGAAGTGGACGCGACGGCGAGTAGCCATCCTAGTTGTTCTATCTCGGCCATCTGTGACTTGGCTTCTCGGGTCAGCCGGTCAGAGCTGCTACAGACCCAGTGCTGCCTGCAGAGATGGACGTAGATGCCAAGGACAAGCAGAGGAAGACCAAGATCCAGTTCTCAGTCCCCTCTGCTGTGCCCCTTCAGTTGGACCCACAGCAGGTGGAGATGGTGAGTGTGTGTGTGTGTGTGTGTGCGCGTTTGTGCGTGGGTGAGCATGGGAGTACGTTCACAGGTGTTGTCTTTCACTAGGACGGGATTCTCCACGCCGCTATACTTGGGTGAGACAAAGCATGAGGTGCTAGAGAAGAATCCAGGGCCTCAGTGGAAGATATTTTATACAAAAGATCTTAATATACACTTTTTTTTCGCTGAGCTTTTACATACGAGTGTTTTTCTTTTATTATTTGTTCCCTGTTGAGAGCAAGACTTTGGCAGTTCACCAGATTTGTGTTGTCATTGTGAGCATATTTTTCCGCTGGGCTGGGTGATACTGAGGTGCTGCCGTTACCTTAGCTGAGAGCTGCAGGTTCAGTGGCCAGAAACAGACGAGTAAACAAACGTCCCCTGAAAAATGTTGACAAGACAGTAGAAAGAGGAAATAAATGGAGTGAGAGAGAGAGGGATGAGAGGTATAGATGAGAGAATGTCTTCATCCGATTCTCAAGGTTCAGCTGCTACCGCTAGGGGAATAGGCAAACGCTGTTCTGCTTTTCACATTTGGGACATTTTTTCGCTACATGCTGGTCAGACTTAAAAAAGATAAAGGGATTACACCATCAAAAATCTAAGATGACTTTTGTGCCAGTATCAGTTAATTCCTGTCATAGTTTTAAAAGGACAGGCTGAGGGAGACGAGAGAGGGAGAGAGGTAAGAGAGAGTTCCCAATCCGATTCTCAGGCTCAGCTGCAACTGTTATGGGAGGAGAGAAATGTCTGTTCTGCTTCTCACATTCAAGAGTTTTTTTGTTTTTTTATAAGGCAGTCAGTCAGCGGATGAGACAGATTCATCCAATCTCCTCCCCTTCACCTCGGATGACCTCTCGACCGTCTGAAGAGGGTCATCTTCTAAACTGATCCAGGCCAGATGTTTTCAGTGACAGATGCCCGTTGGGCCCTGCATTATGAGGCGAATCCACTGAGAGATTCGCCAGTGGGCTCTGCAATGTGGGGATTTCGCTGGACGCGCATAACTAACTAGGTTGGAAGCCATGTTTCCCCTGTATCACATTCAGTCGCTAAAATAACCCTTGAATCATCAATGTTGCAGGGTAGACGTAAAACTTCCACACATCTGCTGTTTCCGTACAGCCCGAGGCATTACGAAACAACCAGCTGCCTGTTAGCATATCTGCTCTCATACGTCCCCCACATTTGCCCTAAACCATGGGCGCCCAGGGAGCTTGATATGGGGGTGGAGGATAGGTGGTGTCTTAAATGTGATGTCTAACACTGTGAGGGCTGACGGCACATGAAGGCGGTCTTTTGTGGAACTCCGCGAACAAGGTCGAAAGGCGGTGCGCATCTCTTGAGTGTTCAACGGTTTAACCCTGACGTGTATTGTCACAAACATGAACCATAAGGTCTGTGAATATTCCCTGTACGAATAGCAACAGGTCAACGCCGAACCACATAACCACCCATGTGAAAGCTGTTTAAAATGAAGCATCCATGAGCTTTGCCAAATAACATGGGATCTCATATAGATATTATAGCTATTTTAGAGGGAGGTGATAGAGATAGGAGTGAGAGAGAGAGTGTTGGTCTCCCAGGTATAAAAACGAGGATAACAATAAAAAAAATAGTGAAAAAAGACAAGGAAAGAAAACAATCAATCAATAGACTTCATTTTGGTATGTTTTGATGGGTGGATGTTCTGTGCCAGATCCAAACCCAGACTTCTGTACACTGCAAAAAAGCATTAGCCCTCTGAGCTGAAGTCTAAGCATGCAGGCAAGGATTTTCACCACTCAAGTGTGAATGAAAATCAAGTCTACAACTGCCACAAAATCGTACTTGAAAACAAGGGACCATTTCTCATTATAGATTGCATTTCCATCTTCTGGAGTGATTTAAATGGAATTGAATTCTATCCAGAACATCAGGTGATAGATTTAGATTTAGATCTATTATACTGTACGTTGGGATTGTATGTATAAGAACATATCTGATACGAAAACTCGAATAGGAATCCTATAAGATAAGTCCTAGATTGTCCACATTGTGGGAGTATGGTGCTTCAGTTGTCAAGGTTGTTGGCTTCCCATCTGGATCAATATGGAAATGAAGGCACTCACTACTGTTTTTATCTCTGGATTAAGTTGTCTGCTAAATGACTAAAAAGTAAATGTTCCAAATCATGTCAGAAAATCCTAAAGGGTTTTTTGACTAAGGCACAACTACATGTCTTCATCAAAGGGGTTATACTTTGGTCATGGTAATGATTGCTGCAGTCTAGTAGTCAATAGACACCTTGTTTTTTCGTTACACAACAACATCAACAACAACGATTCAGTTCCTGGGATCATCCACTAAGTACAGCTGTGAGCGAAAGCGGCTGAAGATGACCAAATTCGTCCTCAATATGCACAACTGGCTCATTACGCATTTAGATAGACACAGTGTGAATAATTTGGTAGTGTTGGAATGCCATCCACGGTGTGCTCCTGAACAGATAAAACCTCTTGGGTAAAACGCCTCCTATATCTCACACCTAAGGTTCTGTGTAATTTGGATTGGCAAGCACCTCTCTCTCACACACAAAGGCTAGCATATGATTGAAACCTGGGGGGAAGAGAAACAGAGATGTTTAATTATTGTGTATACATTCAACATGCTGCTCACCAGCCGGTTATTACTGGTCGAAAAGTGGTTAGAGACATTATTCCAGCATTTCCTTCTGAGGTAGAATGATTGGCCAGACTCAGATCCCCATTTCACACAAAATAGTTCCGCCAACCCAAGCTGTTCTGGGCTGGCCTGTGTTCACACTGAACCCATTAGCTGGAGCTGTGCTGAAAAAGACGATGATGCGAAAAGGATATATCAGACGCAGTTGATATTTATGTGCATGCATTTTTATCCTGGTTCCCTATGGGAATTGAGCCCACAACCTTGGCATTGTAAGCACCATGCTTTACCAATTGAGCTACTTTAGCAGCATGAAATTAGATTCATAATGGTTTAGGCAAGAAGTTATTATCAAACCAATTTAAACTTGTTCACAAAACAGGACACTGTGTTTCAACAAAGGCCACCCTGTTTCCTTTACTACTGGAGATAATCCTCTTCAGACATCTATTTATATATCTTGGTTGAACCCTTTCATCAGCAGTTAGGTCTAATAAGAGTAATTGGCACACCCAAGAATTCAGAATTTAGTTCAGGATTTTTCTCAAAATGGCAAATATACTTTGCCATTTTGAGAAAATTTCATCAGTGAAACAAATAACATCTCCCAATTACGTTATTGTTGGCATTTAAGAGAAGCCAATCACTTATTATGATCAAAGCACATGTGATTTATTTGCATTTGTACAGTGCTATGAGGAAGTAAAACCCTTAGATTTTTTTATTGTTTTGCATATGGTTATACGATACATACAGGTGTGTGGGAACATCATGTCAAGCTAAAAGTTGCTCTCAGAAACTCAAAATGAAACCACTGTTAATGCCTAAGATGTTACAGAACCATTTTCAAGGAGCTTGAAGCTAAACAACCAATTTTTTAAGGAAAGTCTGTCACTGGAGAAAATCCCAGACCCCTGGCAGTCTATTTAGGACAGCCTGTTCCACCACATTCAGTCCATGAGCTGACCGAAAGAAGCTCAAATAAGCCTCCAAGAACCCCGGGGTAAAACCAAGGGATCTACCAGCATCTTTTACTGCAGTCAACCCCCCGAGGTCGGAAAGAGACAGCACAAAGTTGGCCCACATGGATTGTCACGAAAGATTTGGAGGAAAATGCTTCTGCTCTCAAAAGAAAATAAATACATCACAGAGGTTAGCCAGATAACACCTAGGTGAAGAACCAGACAACTGGAGCAATGTGCTTTAACAGTTGGATCATGCTGTTTGGCTCAGAAACAGAACACTGCCTTTGAACAAAAGATACCAACCCTTTAAGCATGGTGCTGGAGTGGCACAATGGTTTCTCAGTCATTAAGAAATGCTGAGGGGGGGGGTGACTTGAAGGACTTAAATCCCACATGAGGCTGACTGACGGGGCCCTTGTTTCCAACTCTTCCTTCTTCTCATCCCTGAGCACCTGTCCATCATCCCTCAGCCATCACCTGTCTTATTCCTGGCAGTCCCTCTCGCAACACAGAGTAAAACAACTTCTGTAGTTTAACAAGATCCCCGTAATAGTATTGACTACCCATCACTACAGTGCTTGATTTGTTATTTTATGAAAACCATTCATTCACGACAGTCTGTTTTCATCATCTCCTCCCTTCTCAGTAGGAGTCAGCCAGTAGCCAGACAGCCATATACAGTTAAGCCCAAAAGTATTCATACCCATGCCAAATTTTGAGCTATAGTGACTATTTCTGTTTTTAGCCATGACTTGCAGTTGACTAGTAACTGACTAGAGAACTACTGCTGTTCAGCTGTCCTCAATTTATAGGTGATTAGAATGCTCTCTCATGGTGGAAATTATAAGACCATTTTAAACGGTATAGAAACTTGCATTTTCTCAACAATTTGCAACAATTTCAAGGGGTATGAATAATGTTGGACCTGGCATTTTTCGTAAAAATGTGAAAAAAACATTCATTTGTATCTCCAGTACAATGTCTTACCGTGTTTTGTCACTTGTTTATGTCATTTCCAGCCAGAAAAAACCTATTGGGCAAATAAAAATTCACTATGGCTCCAAATTTGCCATGGGTATAAATACTTTCGGGCTTAATTGTATGTTATATCTGTGTGTTCTCCTCTTAGCTACGCTGGTAGTACACTTGTATTATTGTTTGCTCTCCTGTATCTGTTACAAGCTTTTACCCTTGGTCCTAGGCATCTTGACAACAACCTTTACTTGTTAAGCCCAAACAGACCTTACACCAGGCTACAGATTCACTGTTTGTTTTGGACTACATTTTTTAAGGCCATCTTGATCGCTTGTCTAATAGGGCCAAAAGTTTAATCTGCCTTTAAACCCTGTCTCCTCTCTGTTGTGACGCACGGGTAACCCTAATCTGGCCCTCCAGATTCAATCCACCCAATCACGCTCATGTAATGGATTCCCGGCCACTCTGTCTGATTGGCAACCATGGCTAGCCGCCGTCCCCTCACGAAAGTGAAGGCGGCCGAAAAACTATTTTGTACGCATTTTTTATTTATTACTTACGTTGTGCTCTGTATGAGGTGCTTAATTCATCAACAAGTGTTTCAGAAGGTTAAGGCCGGGCTTTATCCATCTGGCTATGAATGGCCTTCAACAATGACTTTCTAAGCATGTCCAACGGTATACATTTCAGCAGAATGCTTCATTATGAACCCTAAGGTCCTAATGAATTCTATTTATACAATACGGGTCATTAGAATAAATGGCTAAGAAATGTCTGTGTACGTTTAATGCATGTGTAGTGTGTATCTACAAGTACAGTAGTGATACATAAATATGTTTTCTTATTATTTTTCTAGGGACAGGCAATGTAAATTAGCATAAACTAACATGTTGCAATTTATCTGTACTGTAGTAAATGTCAAAATATAAATGTAATTAAATCTTTCCCTTTTTAGATAGAAGTTAGTGCTCAAAGGAAGATATGGAAGCTGTGGCAAAGACGTGCCTTTGGAATTTCTGTTGCATCTTTTGCACACTAGCTCCTGACATTTTGTGCGCATACAGTACATGGTTTCTATTCTATTAATTGTTTATTAATGTTTATGAATTCTCCTTATCGCAGAAGTCGGGTTTCTCTTCCATGAGACAGTGATGTCATCACTTTCCATTATAGACAGATATGTGTTTATTTGTAGTAGGGCAATCCCGTATCTTTTTTTTGAATTGTTGTATCCGTCTGACTCTTGCTGATCCTCTGGTATAAGGCATTCATGTACAGCATCAGACCGCGCTTGTTTAATCAAAGGGAAAGGTTTCAGACAAGACAAAAGTCACAAAATAATTTCAGTTTTTTACGTCCGTTTGAACTGCACATAGTAAATCCTAAAACACACAACAAGCATTTTTTTGTTTAAGGCAATAGATGCCAAAGTTTCTTTATTTTGACCATCGCAAATACTGTAGGCATGCGAGAAAACTTGAGGAACTCCGATTTCAAGACACAAAAACAGTTGCTTTGCGTTATGTAGCTTAAAATAACTAAACATTGTTCAGAAACAGCTTCAGTTCATTAGATACAAATCCAATAGTTTGTAAGCTAACAACATCGTGACAAGTGGACTGCATAAACACTACCGTTTTGTGTCACTTTTCGAAAGGAACGCACATTTTTTGTAAATTAGTATAACATCAAATTGATCAGAAATACAGTGTAGACATTGTTAATGTTGTAAATGACCATTGTAGCTGGAAATGACAGACTTTCAATGGAATATCTACATGGGTGTACAGAGGACTATTTTCAGGATCCATCATGCCTGTGTTCCAATGGCATGTTGATCATTAGAAAACACTTTTGCAATTATGTTAGAACTGCTGAAAACTGCTGTGCTGATTAAAGAAGCAATAAAACTGGCTTTCTTCAGACTAGTTGAGTATCTTCAGCATCGGCGTCTGTGGGTTCAATTACAGGGCTCAAAATGGACAGAAACAAAGAACTTTCGTTTGAAACATGTCAGTCTTGTCTTCTGAGAAATGAAGAGTATTCCATGTGAGAAATTGCCAAGAAACTGAAGATCTTGTACAATGATGTGTAATACTACTAGAATAGAAGTAGGAGTAGGAGGCCCCGGTGCACAACTGAGCAAGAGAACAAACTCATTAGTGTCTAGTTTGAGAAACAGACGCCTAACAGGTCCTCAACCGGCAGCTTCTTTAAATAATACCCACAAAACACCAGTCTCAGTGTCAATAGTAAAGAGGCGACTCTGGGATGCTGGCATTCTAGGCAGAGTTGCAAAGAAAAAGACACATCTCAGACTGGCCATTACAGTTTTTCACAAATGCTAAGACACATTTTTTGAAACCTTCACCCATCCAGGGCATGTAGATACAGATTTTTTTTTAAATTGTAAATAGTAAACACATTTTGCATTTTGAGCTGGGTCCGGCCAGAGGACTCTTCCTCCTCGTCCACCACCTCTTACATATACTCTTCCTCCTCGTCCACCACCTCTTACACATACTCTTCCTCCTCGTCCACCACCTCTTACATATACTCTTCCGCCTCATCCACCACCTCTTACATATACTCTTCCTCCTCGTCCACCACCTCTTACATATACTCTTCCGCCTCGTCCACAACCTCTTACACGTACTCTTCCTCCTCGTCCACCACCTCTTACATATACTCTTCCTCCTCGTCCACCACCTCTTACACGTACTCTTCCTCCTCGTCCACTACCTCTTACATATACTCTTCCTCCTCGTCCACCACCTCTTACATATAATCTTCTCCTCTGCCTTAAACCTGTGCCACCTGTGTACTCTCAACTGAGTTATATTCTGTACAATTGGTTTGATCACATCATAAGAAACAAGTGTGAACTATTTTGAGTCATTGTGTGTAAACGATGACAACTGTGTTGTAGTTGTGTATAACTTTTTCCGGCCTGGTTTATCATTTTGCAACACAAATGCATCACGGTGCAAAATGTGATTTAGTGAGTGAGAATGGGTTTAGAGTATGAAAACAGAGTGAATTAAATTTGCAAATAGTGTCTAACTACCTGAATTTGTTTAAGGTTTTACCAAAAGTGTGACTGATTCGACAAATGGGTTTAGGCCACTGCGAATTTGGTTCAGACAATGGGGTTTATTGTTTTAGCAATTCAGAAAAACTGTAAAAAGAAAGATTAAGATGGGCAAAAGAACACAGACACTGGACAGAGGAAGGAAGGAACTCTGCCTAGAAGGCCAGCATCCCGGAGTCGCTTCTTCACTGTTGACATTGAGACTGGTGTTTTGCGGGTACTATCTAATAAAGCTGCCAGTTGAGGACCTGTGAGGCGTCTGTTTTTTTCCCTAACTGAAACAGTTAACACTGTTGTTATTTGGTGGCTGAGTTATCTCTCTGGTTAACAACCAAGACTTCAGCTCAACAGGTTATTACAATGGCAGGCATCAAAACCAACATTCAGACTCAGTCTGTCAGGAACAGATGCTAAATCTATGCGAGACGGTTATGAGATGCAGAGAGGAGGCTGAAATAGGACTGCAGCAGCTACTGGAATAATCTACTATGTTGGAATGTGTGTGGGAAGATCGTTATATTGGGTAGAGATACCTCGCAGCCTACGCACGTTTCACAGCAGATCTCCGTCGTGTTTAATCTAATTCATCTGTATCGTTTCAGTAACCAGCCAGCCACAGTATAGTACCGACACTTACCAGCGCACCACTGTGACTGTCGACCAGGCTACCGGGGCTAACCTCTCTGTAGACTAGTTGTAAGGAGGATAGGAGTTTAGGTGACGCCTTCCAGTCCGGGCCAAACAGAAGGAGAGTCAACGGATGGCGACGCCTTCCAGTCTGGGCCGGGCCAGAAGGAGAGTCAGCGATTCTGACATGCACTGTCTGAGGGAGTAGGGAGGCAGCAGGCCGGTTGGGCAAGCAAAGGATGCAGGCTGGACTTGTTGACTGTAGCTGACGGATCAAACCGTGTAGCTCACAGGGTAAGAGCATCACGCACCTACAGGTTTGGTGGCTCTAATTCCCGCGCTGAGACGATACGAAAGCATACGCACACACTAAGTCGCTTTGGATAAGAGCGCCTGCTAAATTACTTAGATGTAAATGCCCCTTCTGTTTGTCTGTCTGTCTTTCTGTGTGACTAAGGAAAAGAGCAGGACAGGCTGTAAGACTGTCCAAGAACATTTGGGAGGACTGGAAGTGCATGACATGGTACGGAGAGGATTAGGCTGCAGTGGAAAACAGAAGATTACGGAGGCCGCGGTTAAGGAAATCGAGCAACTAAAATGGTTGTTTGGTTATCTTGGTCCTAACACGATGTAATCCTGATTTTGAAAATTAACGTTTGAGTTAGGTGAAAGTTAGAATTCACCACCAGATGGTTTTAGAGAGTTTCAAATAAACCAACCCCTTCTATTTTGGTTTAGATTCGGAGACGAAGACCAACACCAGCTACGCTATTCCATTTGACAGACCACCCGTCTCCTGAGGAGGGAAATGACCATCATCAGGTAAAACAGTGGCATCCTGAGCTCTGGAGGAACTATAACATACACAACTAAACCACTGACGTAACCGCACCATTGAATCACATTATGTTAGCTCTGGTCCCTTAACCATTTCCTGTGAGAGCTACGTGGTGTGCAGGTTTTTGCGCCAGACTAGCTCTACACCCCTCATTCAGCTAACATGCTTAGACGCCTCATTATGATTTTATGCAGATGAATTGAATCAGATGTATAAATGGTGGCCTGTAACAAAGCCAAGTACATTCCTGCTCTCAAGAAACAGGGGAGAGACCACGATCAGTTATGTTGTAGCAGTTTAAATTTGAGGGCAAAGTCCTGTAGTTTTGCAATATGTTGAATGTGCACTTGATTAGCCCGATGCAGCATCAATGGCACCCTAATCCCTATGCTGCCCATTACTTTTGGTGGCCTAGATAGGGATTAATGTGTCTTTGTAAATGTTTTGTTTTTCTCTTTACAAACGCAGTGGGTCATTGGGGAAAATGGTGTCTTTAAACCCAAGAGGGTCAATGCAAATGTCTACCAGCCTCCCTCACTTAAAGGTAGGTTGACTGTCCATCATACCGTTACATAATTCATGACCCACAGAAGTTTTGGGCGAGTTCGGGAAACCACCTCCTTTTCTGCAGCTGTGTCTTTTTCTGTCTCCATGCCCTTGGAATGGTCTTTATCAGTCTTAATAAAATTTTTGTATGTATGTTGTATGTGGAGGTGTGTGTGTGCGTGCGTGCGCGCATGCGCGCGAATGGTTGGGTGTTGCGAGATTAGAGGCAGAGACAGCTGTGAGTCTCCGCTCCTGTGGATCATCCCGGATTACAGGCCGGAGCACACAGCTGCAGACCAAAGAGGCTAAAGAGACATACACACACACGAACACATGAACCCTTTCCTTATAATGTAGTAGGTTTGCTATGACCATGACATGAAGCCTTCCAGAGTTTGACTGGGCTGGGCGAGAGCTGCGCCCCCCCATAGGTAGAGTATTGGTTGTTAACTCTAACCCTCTTGTCTGTATGTGTGTGTGTGTGTCTGTGTGTGTGTGTGTCTCAGCTGTACAGAAGATGGCTCAAGCTCACATGAAGTCACTGGGAACATGTCGCCCAGAAGAGCCTGACGACCTCCCTGGGGAGGACAGCCCTGATTTATCCCCTGTCTCAACCACTGGTGAGAGCAGAACAAGGGGCTTGCCCTGAGATGCACTTTCTCACTTACAGCTCCAGAAAAAATTGAGAGACCACTGCACCTTTTTCTTTCCTTTCCAAAAAAGTTGAAAAGGAAAGTTTTGAGTGAGGGACAGAAGGGTTCAATTTTCTGTGGTCTCTTAATTTTAACCCTTCTGTTCCTCACTCAAAACCTTCATTTTCAAATTTTTTGAAAAGGAAAGAAAAAGGTGCAGTGATCTCTTAATTTTTTCTGGAGCTGTATTTACCCACCCACATTCTCACTAACTAACTCTCTCACTCGCTCTCAATCTCGCTCACTCTCTCTCATTCTCAAACACTAAGTCTCTCACTCACACACTCTCATTCTCAAACACTCACTCTCATTCTCACTCACTAACTCACTTTCTCACACACTTATTCTCTTATTAACTTACTCGTTTACTCTCTGACTGTCACTCGCTTTGTCACTAACTCTCTCACTCACTCCCTCACTTCTGAATTCACTCATGAAAATCTCTTCCTCCAAACCCAGATTCCCAGGAAGACCAATCAGGGAGGTTCCCAGGCACAAAGATCAATTCAAAAGGAAGATTTTCTCACTTCCTTCCACTGAGTGTCTCACACGGAGAAAAGGAAGAAGAGGAGGAGGAAAGCGACAAACCAACGCGGATAAAGAAGGGAGAATGACAGAGTGAATGGGGAGGAAGAAGAGAAGAGGGAGAATGACAGAACGCTGTTTGTTACGGAGAGGAGAGAGAGTGAATGAGGGAGAGGAGGTGGAGGACGATGTGAAAGAAGATGAGAGAATGATCATTTGAGTGGCAGAAGATTACTGACAACCCAGAGTAATGATTCAGAATATACAGCTCCGGAAAAAATTAAGAGACCACTGCACCTTTTTCCTTCCTTTCCAAAAAAGTTTAAACAGAAAGTTTTGAGTGAGGAACAGAAGCGTTCAATTTGCAGTGGTCTCTTAATTTTAACCCTTCGGTTCCTCACTCAAAACCTTCCTTTTCGACTTTTTTGGAAAGGAAAGAAAAAAGTGCAGTGGTCTCTTACTTTTTCCGGAGCTGTATATTGAGTGTGAAGAAATGTGTGTGTGTTTGTGTGTGTGTGCGCACAGGTTTATGTCTATGTGAGTTTGTATGCATGTCAGAAAGACATACAGTGAAAGACAGAAAGACCGACAAGAGAGATTCTACATTTAATGGTGAAGTATCTAAGCCACTGCCTCCGGTGCACAAGTACTGCTGCAGTGTGGATTTGAATCCTGCCCCAGAACTCTTTCATCACAACCTCTCCCTTATATCTTTCCTCACTTTTCTGTCCAATGAATGCCTGAACATGCAGTATATTTTACAAAGGGGAATATTGATGTTTCGGACAGGATCTTATTAATCACGTGTCGTTACTATCTGAAGAAAAGTGTCATTTGCAGTGTAACCATGAGACGCTTATCATTAAGCACGTTCCAAGTTGTGTTTTTTTTGCCAGCACCCTGCACACATCCTAATTTGGGCCGTGTCTTTTCGGTATCGAAATGGAGGCACACGTTCAAGCTTTTTGTCTCGACGCTTGATTACGTAGAGATGTTCAGGTGCAAGATGTGACTTAATGCCGAGGTTTACTAGGGCTGAAACCCTTAAGCACAAGCATTTACAACCTGATTTCTTATCTTTTTTATGCAACCTACAGTCCTGACTTTAATGGGGACTATATTTTAGGAACTATAATTGGTTGAGGATGTTGGTTTGTCTTTCTCAAACTGTAAAATATATTTGCTGGAAAAACTCAAGTTACAGCCTTCTGCTTAAGAAAAAACAATCATCAACTCACGGTCACTGAAGAGAATCAATGGCTTACTATGAGACTAAGAGACTAAGAGCCCAAAAGATGTCATTGGTGAATAGCCTGGGTTTTATCTTCATCGAGCAGCGACACCGGAAAGTCTTTTTAATTTCCTTCTGTACATAACATATACAGTAGGTGTCGTCTATATATTGTATATATTATAGGACAGTGTTTCTTAATCCTGGTCCTGGGGACCCAAAGGGGTGCATGTTTTTGTTTTTGCCCAAGCACTCACACACCTGATTCAAACTAAAGACTTGATGATAGATTGATTACGTCAATCAAGTGTGTAAGTGGTAGGGCAACATTTGAAAAACTTGCACCCCTTTGGGACCCGAGGACCAGGATTAAGAAACACTGGTCTAGGAAAAAGAACTGTCTTTTGTCATGTAAATTCGTAAATAAAAGGCAGACAAAAAAGGAAATCCCCAAAATGCCTTGGCTCACAAGCTATGACATAACACAAAGGTTGTTATGGAAATGTGGGGGGGTTGGTTTGAAGCATTGAATGTCATGACATAATGTTATGTGGTTGTTAGAAGCATCACAAGAGTATAATATAGATTTCTGTAATTCCTGAACCAGTCATTAAAGGGGCCCAGAATCATATTTGGGAAAACGTCCACTTCACCTGAGTTGTTACTGAAGGCACATAAAGTAATTTTTCAAATTTTCAAAACAATCCGTTATTTAGCTCTGTCCCAGTCTGTAATTAGCATTATTAGCATCATCCAAATTCATGAATGGAAACGGTGCATCCCACTTTACAAAAACTGCATTGCAAGCAGACACTACTCCAAAACACTTCAAACTACAATCAATAATCTGTCGCGGTAGCATTGATTTTCTTTAAACTGTATATGGATGAAACAGCGGGGGGAATTTAGTGACTTCAAACTGGCACTAGGGAACTATTTCCTATAGCCATCACACACAGCTTCTGTTTTTCTGCAATGATGTCATCAGTGTGGGCGTGAACTTTTAACCTCAACAAGCTACGTGAAGATAGGTAGCTTCGCTAGCTGGCAGATATTTTTCGGTGGATTTCAGCAATGTATTTATCGTTGAGGAAAATGCCACGGTCATGTTTTATTTGCAAAGAACGGTACGTGGGAGAGATTTGAGTTTTCACACATTTTCGTATCATTATCCAGAGTTATGTGTTTTGTAAAAGCACTTTGTGACAACTGCTGATGTAAAAAGGGCTTTATAAATAAATTTGATTGATTGATTGATTGATGTAAACTATTTCTTATTGCAATAAATTACAAGGATGTGGGAGACTTATTGGAGCAATGATTATAACTAGCTAATAACTAAGCGTTTGTCTTGCTAACTAGAACAAAATCCAGGGGCAAAATCCAGATGACCAACCACATATTTTGGAACAAGTTCAGCTTCAGGGAATGGGTCATTCATGTTCTTCAACATTGGCATCAATAGTTCCCACTCGTTGCATCAAAAGCATTCCGTTTCAGTTGGCATTAGATTGCATGATCCACAACTACACCACCAATCTCCAAATATTCTGGGCAAGGGTTGGGGAATAACTGGGTCACTATTGAGCCCCTTGTCAGCTGCTTTCTGAGCCACTATTCGGTCAATTCGTCCTCTGTGTATTCTGGTTTGAACAAGTAAGGCTCTATCCCCCCAAAAAAGTATTCTTCCTGGTCACATTCTGAGTAAGACGTGATACATATGCATTTTCCTTTGTCTCTCATGCAAATTAAGTTACCTTTGTGAAATTGGCCCCCCCACCAAATGCAAAAGTTCGGCAAAATAGGCTTAATCATTTGTGCTCCGTTTGTGCTGGTTTGTTCTGATAACATTTTAGTTTGAGCTGCTATTATTTTTTAGATATTAAAGAATATTTTATAGGTCATTCTGGTCATTCACTCAGCCCCCCCAAAATGCTCCAAATTCAACCAAACTAGTCTTGTTTGTTTGTGATCCGTTTGTGCTGTTAAAATTTGTGCTGCTGCAGTGTTTTATATATTAAACATTTAATTACTGGTGATGATGTCACCAGCCCCCCAACATGCAAACATATTGACTCAAAATAGGCTCAATCATTTGTGCTCCATTTGTTTTGGTTCATGCTGTTAAAATTTTAATTTGTGCTACTGTCATTTTTTAGATATTAAATATAATTGTACAAGTCATTCTGAGGTCACTCAGCCCCTGAACATGCTCAAAATTCACCCAAAATAGTCTCGTTTGTGTGTGCTCCATTTGTGCTGGTTTGTGCCATTAAAAGTTTTGTTTGTGCTGCTTCGGTGTTTTAAATATTAGACATTTAATTATAGGTGATGACATCACCAGCCCCCCGAACATGCTTCAAATTGACTCAAAATAGGCTCATTCGTTTGTGCTCCGTTTGTGCTGGTTTGTGCTCTCATTTAAAACAGAGCACAAAAAAACTAGACTATTTTGGGTGAATTTGGAGCATGTTGGGGGGTGAGTGACCTCCGAATGACCTATAAAACATTCTTTAATATCTAAAACATGACAGCAGCACAAACAAAAATTTTAACAGCACAAACAGAACACAAACGATTAAGCCTATTTTGCCGACGTTTTGCATTTGGTGGGGGGCCAATTACACACAGGTAAACCTTCGACAAAATAGGAAACTTGCATTCTAGCTAGCGAATGCTAACCTTTGTTTACTGTGACATGTATACTTCCTCTTCTCGAAAGAACTCGTGGGGGGATTGATACAACTGTGAACAAAACTGACCGGTGAACAAAGGAAGTACCAGGTTGTTTGCAAATGAGATTTACATTGCAAATATTGAAACTTTATTTTCTTATGTTCTTTGAGGTGAACAACAGCTTAGTTTCTTAGTTTGAAGTGTTATGGAGCAGTTTTCCACTTGCAATGCAGCTTTTGTAAAGCGGGATGCTTCATTCATGAATTTGTACGATGCCAATAATGCTAATTAGAGACTGGGACAGAGCTGAATAATAGATTGTTTTGAAATATGACTATGTGCCTTCAGGAACAACTCAGCGTAAGTGGACTTTTACCCAAATATGAATCTGGGCCGAACTATCCCTTCAACAATACATTAAGGCTATTTTGGGAACCGAAATAATGACCAGTTCTCAAATCAGATTGCTCTTGTTTTTGGGTCTCTTTTCAGTCCTCCAATCTCTAACTCCTTTAACACCTACCATTCCAAGTTGGTCTATAGGTAGGGTCCATTCTATTCAAGTGAAGTATTTCTCATCTTTTGAAATGAGCAGATCAAATACAGCGAAGTGTTGCGTCAAATGGAGCGCAATTTCTGACAATGGATCATCTACACAACACGTCTATTATAGAAGTGGCTGGCTCCAGTCTAGCCTGAGCCAACCACTTCATACTACCATCTAAAAGCCGTAACAATTGGTGCTTCGCTGCACAAAACACCCTGGGTAATGTGTTGTGGGAGATGATTGGTCGGTAGCCTCAGTGGATTAACCCAATGCCTATTTCTGCAGGAATTTTTCAAGACTTTCTCATTGGCTAATGAAGGCCACATTGGTCAAAGTGTTCAATCTGCCTTTTGCAAATTTTGGAAGAAGTGTCTGAAACAAATTCAGCTCTCTTACAGCCAAATCAAACTCCAGATATAACTTCATGTGGGTACATGTTCCAATTCCAAAACAACTTATATGGTAGCCAAATTACTTTAAATATTTGGTACTTATATTTTGCCATTGTGCCACCATAGTACATCCAAGGATAGTACCACCAATTACACATTTTAGGCAATTCAATTCCTCAAGTGGTCTCTCTAATAAATAAATTGAATCATTACTTTGTGTTAAATGAAGTACACAGAGATTAATTTATTTTCCGAAGCCACTTCTTGAAATGATCAGTATAACCTACACAAAACACCGGGACACAGTTTTTACAGCATTCTTTGTTTTTTACTGATCTGTAAACTCAATGTGTTTCTTGTCATTGAGTTATATTAAATAATAGATGGATATCTTGTGGATTAATAAATGCTAGCGGGATTGCTTGCAACAATTTGGTTACCAACAGCCAAGACATTCTGAAGTATGTTCATTCTGAAAATACTTCCCTAAACGTATCTTTGTCCTGTACAACAGCAGTCGTAATGGGGGAGCTGAACCTTTTTTCTCCATAGAAACTCAGTTTACAATAGTTTGTCTTTGAATACTCCTTTTCAAATCAAATCCCACAATCTACCAATAAGATTGTGTCGACCCATCAAATTGCTTTTTGTTTAAATTGTTTTTTTTAATTTAAACTATGAATTGCAGGACAGCCCTGAAGGAGGTTGTACAGGGGAAATCAAGGTAAAGGGAAATGTTCTCCGAATATACATTTTTTCTTAATAGAATTGGCTACTGACCACTCATTATAATGAGATTGAGTTAACATATTAACTTACAGACAGTATTTGCTTGCCCTTAATTATTTTCGTAAATGTAAATTGTAATCAGTGTGAAGGACTTGCGTTGTTTATTTTTTACAACATGTTCAATGTAACAAAAACTGTAACATGTATTTGTTGCCCTTTGATAGCGAGTGAATGAAAGGCGGATGTATTTCCTGAAGGACCCTTCTCCAAGCCTTTTGAGGTCTGTGAGGTACGCAGTAAAAACAGCCTGGAACTCAACCACTTCACTGATGGCTAGTTTTATCTGCTTTGTTATTATCTTTTTTCTCAAGTTGATAACAGAGAGGCACAGCACACTAACCCATGTGCTGTGTACATGAAGCCTAGTGGGATGAACAAGGACAGTAATAAAGGAAAGTCAAGGTTTTTATGTGTGTCTAACTATTTGCATTGTCTGCATTTCTGACGTATATGGAAACTGAAATGTTTGTTAATACTTTATTATTATCCTGTGTTTGTGTGTGTCTCTCTCTCTCTCTCTGTGTGTGTGTGTGTGTGTGTGTGTGTGTGCGTGCTCATTCATGAGTGTGTTATGAGTCTTGGCCACTAGATGTCAGTCTAAATCAATAGCACAACAAGTGATTGGCACTTCCCCTGTTTCGATGTCGGTACAGCTCATTTATCTGTTGGGCGAGTTTACCCCTGGACACATTGATCTTGGGTCGGTTTTTCATTTACCTCACTCATGGTTAAAAGAGCCATTTGCATTTGCAACATTTATTTCTAGCTGTACAATAATAAAGCGTGTACATTAATAGTTGCTACATCTGTGTCTATATATGTATTAATTATGCATGTGCATTAATAGTTGCTACATTTTCATATCTTTTAATACAGCATGTACCCATTGATTGTTCAAATACACGAATGCCGCACAAGCTTAGTTCAAATGCCATAACCCACCAGATCTTCAAATACCTTGTTTTTCTTGAATGTTGAATGTTTTTCTTGAAAGTAAATTAGAAGGCGAAAGTAACATTACATACTTTAAACAATAATGTTTATATTGTGGAAGGTTATTCCATCCATGTCTGAATGTGACAGTGGGAACTTTTTTCCAGACTCAGAACTGCTGATTGCCCCTATAAGGTAAGGGATAAGGAGAAGCTGATTCAAGAGCTCTAGAGGAAATCTCACCCCAGGCCATTCTCTCTAAACAGGGTCAGATTTTGGAGATTAGAAATAGAATGAGTAAACCCAAGGTAAGTCTTACCTCTAAATGTGAAAAAGTATTTCACTTTTAACATAAGTGTTGTTACCTCCTAAACACACCCCAGAGATTGATTCAGATGAACACATAAAACGATGTATGGTCAGACAGACTGCCATCCATGCTTTGGCTTTTCAAAACACGTGGCAGCAACTGCTACTATTTCAAAAAATGAAGCCACTTTAACATCCTACCTGTTAGCATGATAGAATTCATACCCAAATAATCTAAAACATATGCAAAAACCATAGAGCTGCACAGTCTCTTTTAAATGACAAATCGGATTCTGCTTTCAGTCGGTCAATTTTAATTAACAGACAGTTTCCCTTTCTCTGCCCTCTCCAATCATCTGTGAATTTCTGCCCTGTTCTCATTGTCAATGGTTTGTTATCTACTTCACTGCTGCATCTCCTTTCAGCTCTCTGTCCTAAGGCTAGCCAACTGATGCCTCTGTGTGTGTGTGTGTGTGTGTGTTTGCATGTGAGTGTATGAGTGACACACGTCACACTGCGTCCTTATCATATGCTACTTCCTGCTCATTCGTATCACACCGAAGCTCCATCCCATGACCTCTGAACTCATGACTGCCAGGCAAGCACACTTGAGCGCCCACCCTACACTATTTGAGTTATTAAACATGTAACCAACTATTTGAGCTATTAAAAAAAATCTCATTGGACAGCTCCATCCGCAGCATTTCACGCTAGCCATGGCTGAGCCATGGTGAGTTTGCGTTACGTTCTTAACACGGTTACAGGTGTGCTCTTGATGGTGGGTCTGCATGCATGCGTGTGTGTGTGTGTGTGCTCGTGAGCGTGTAGGTGCGTGCTACAGGGCAGATCACCTATCAGTGTCTGCTTCCGTCCTCCCCTATCCTGTTTCCCTACATCACCTGCAGATCTCTACAGCAGCGCCTAACACTACACCTCCATCCTAAATGAGTTGCGATGGAAACACGTTTTCAACGTTTCGTTACAACGAGTTGGCACCTCCCCACAAGAGCGGGGCGCTGGTGGATGATCATTCTGTACTACGGAAAAAAAAATTTAAATGTTGAATCTCATTGAAACGAGACTGTTGTCCCTAAAGTGTTTGTGTCTGGTGTGTATATTTGTGTATATAAGTTTTCCTATACTTCTGAGCACCAAAAATCCCCACCTGGATCTAAAACAAGAAAAATCCAACCTTTGGGGACCTGCTGGTCCCCATGAGGTAAAAGGCTACTTCCGCCTTAAAGGTTAGGTTTAGAGAAAAAGTTACGAGAGGTGTTATGGTTAGCATTATGGTTAGTTAAGGTTAGATTCACAGGGTTACATTTCAGCCAGCAAGATGTAGAGACAGACTATCTGACGGACAAACAAGAGATTGAGATGAGAAACAGAAAATCTGCCAAATAGACAGACAGACAGGGGGACAGAGAGTGGGACAGGCAGGGGGACAGGCTGTGGGACAGGCAGGGGGACAGGCAGGGGGACAGGCTGTGTCAGGTAGAAGCAGTTTGACTGCAGGGTTTAGGAGGACTGGGCGAGAGGCCAGAGCCTTCAGCCTCATCCTCGGGACAGGTACGCTAGCGCAGATCCCGCCCAGTCCCCTTTTCGTTTGTTTTGACAGTTTTTCTTCTGACCAATCAATGATCCCAATTTCTTTTCTCGATATCTTTTCTCCAATCAGATCTGGTGTATGAAAGATCATTTTATTTATGCTTTGTCCAAGTAATTTACTTATAACAGAAAGCTGCCTAACACATTGACATTGGAGCCAGATGGTCACTTCCCTAGAGCCTTCCTCTTCACACACAGACAGTCAGACAGACAGTCAGTCAGTCAGTCAGTCAGTCAGTCAAACAGACGGTCAGCGAAAGCCCCTCTCCACACAGCAAACACCTCCCTCTCAGGCATGCCTCTCAGGCATCACGCAGCAGGACAAAAGGATGCCTCTGGGGCCCTCACGGATCTGCCTGAGGGGCCACACAACATCAGGGCCCTCTGAATCTCCAGACGTATGTCTGCTGGCTGAAGAGAGCCACAGTGTTCTTTTCGTTGGCTTTTCTTTGGAAGGAAAAACATTGTTTTGCAAAATATGTTATTACACTGGAAGTTAGTTGACCATTTAAAAAGCTAATTGTGTGGCTGTTATGTATTTCCAGTTACCGTTGGAGTCAGCAACAAGCTCCTGTCCTGTACAAATCCCCTGTTAAGGCATTTTGTAGATAGAGCTCTTGAGCCTTGTCAGACGTTTATAAAGGCATGTCATACTGTGTCAACTCCTATATTCTGCTTCAATGTTGCTTATTGTTGTATTTGTAAAATAAGTTATATGTTTCACTTGCAGTAAGCAGCTGGAGAATGTCAGCCTTTTACATGTTGCAGTTCATTTTCATGAAACAACCTTGAGTGCTGGATTTGTTTTTGCCTCCTATTTCCTGTGACTGGGATTGCGACCGTGCAGCAACAGTCACTTGCCATCAAAACATAAATGAATTAATAAGGAAATGTTTTGTTAGGGTGATTGATTTCAACGTTAGAGAATTTTACATGAACATGGACTATGCACCTTTATGATACAGTTCAATGTATAATGAAGTTGGTTTTCTCATGACAAAGACTGGCATGGCAGTCTTACCTGCGCTAGTGGCAATTCATACATCACCTAATGTATCCAAAACTGAAAACCATTAAAACTGTACAAATCAAAACATTGTTGTAAACAGACAACCTGATATTTAAATGATAAGAAGTCTTGATAAAAAAGATAATAATATAATAATAATAATATAATAATAATAATATAATATAATATATTTCAGACACAACACCACATGCCCAAAGCAGCATGACCTGATAGGATGATGGCTGTGTTTGGTTTAGACGTGGATTTAATGGTGACTTATTCCATATAGCTTATCCCAGTGCAGATTCTGGGTTGGACAGAGGATGAGAGAAGTTAAAGGCATTTGGCTGAGACTGGTGTGAATTACATAGCCAATTAAACAAAAGTCTTCCAGATTTTGTTACGTTACAGCCTGGTTCTAAAATTTAGGATTTTTTTTTCTTATCTAACAACAATACCACATAATTAGAAAGCAAACATAGGTTTTTAGATATACCAAAACAGAAATATATTTACAAAGGAATTCAAACCCTCACTGACAGAGCACCAGAATTCCTATATGGAAACAGGAGAACCTTCTATCTAGAAGGACATTCATCTCTGCAGCACTTCACCAACCAGGCCTATATGGTGAGTGGCCAGACAGTAGTCACGCCTCAGCCCACATGGAAAACTCATGCAAATCATATATGCATATATATGTAGAGGATTTCTCAACATATATTTACATATGTGCCCAGAATACATTCATGAAATATGTAACTTGTGCTTCTCACAATATCATATTACAAGGTATGTCATATATTTTAACATTGAATATTATGTGTTAAAATAATGAAATATATGAATATGCAGTACTTTAAGCATTTCTCATCAACACATCATGGAATTAACCTTCAAGACATTATTTTCCAGAGAATCTCCTTGTTATAGTGAGTTTAAATAATTATCGTTGGCAAAATGGGGAGGAAACCAACATAACCACCAGTCTAGGCCTTATTGCATTACATTAATTACTGTGAAAAGACAATTATTATCTTTTACAAACAAGAGCCGATTTGTAAATTGTACAGTATGTATTTACCATAATTTCCATTAAATACATTGTAAATGCAAGTAAAGAAACAACTGATTAGAGTTAGTCAGTTTAATTTAATAAGGACCGTTATTCACAGTATCATACAACTGCCAGTGTGTCACAATATAATGATAAATGTTTAGTAAATACACCAAAGCTTTAACTTTAGTCACTGTCAAGCAGCATACAGCACCTTTTTCAGTTTCAATATAATTAACCACTTTGCACTCAAAGTTTACATTTCAAAAAAGACTCATTATGAAAACAATATGCATACATTTTAACACAGTATCATGAATGCCAGTCCTCTCTGTAAAAGTACTTAATAGAAACGCCTAGATTACATAATATACACATGACAGGAAACAATACAAATATGGAAATATATCAGTTAGATGTAAATGCTAAATGCATATTACCAACTATAATTTTGTAATTCATCCGCTTTTTGCGGATGATGTGGTCCTGATGGCATCATCGGCCTGTGACCTTCAGCACTCACTGGACCGGTTTGCAGCCGAGTGTGAAGCGGTTGGGATGAGGATTAGCACCTCTAAATCTGAGGCCATGGTTCTCAGCAGGAAACCGATGGAGTGCCTCCTCCGGGTAGGGAATGAGGCGTTACCCCAAGTAAAGGAGTTC
>JACXGI010002700.1:57053-70554 GCA_016801175.1 Esox masquinongy | reverse complement strand
ACTCCCTCCCAAACTGTTTCTCTCTGGTCGTTTGTCCCTCCCAAACTCTGTTTTACAGTAGGCGTTTCTCCCTCCCAAATACTTTTTTTCTGTAGTAATTACTCCCTCCCAAACTGTTTCTCTCTGGTCATTTGTCCCTCCCAAACTCTGTTTTACAGTAGGCGTTTCTCCCTCCCAAATACTTTTTTTCTGTAGTAATTACTCCCTCCCAAACTGTTTCTCTCTGGTCGTTTGTCCCTCCCAAACTCTGTTTTACTGTAGGCGTTTCTCCCTGCCTTTCTGTATCACTGCCTCTCCCTCTTTCTCCCCCTCCCTCCTTAAAGACAAGTGTGGCAGTGAGATAAGTGCAGACAACGGCTGGGGAGCATTTCTCTAACGTTCCCATCCCACAAGTCATCCGTTAATCATCCATTAATTATCCTTTGTTTGTTGTTGTTGTTTTCATATTTTTAATTGCTTCTCTGTTGATGAAATATGTAAATGAAGAGATGATGACCAACCATTGTGGCATCAGTAGTTGTCTGACGATTTTACTAAAACTGAAGCGTAGAATAATTTCCTTGCTAAAGAAGGAGAGAGAAGGAGACAGAGAAGAGAGAAAGGAGTGATAATGGATAGGAGCATTAGGCTTTGTGTGACTCTGAGCCTTTCATCCAGGAGGTCTGTCTGCTTGTTTGTCTGTCTGCTTGTTTGTCTGTCTGCTTGTTTGTCTGTCTGCTTGTTTGTCTGTCCGCTTGTTTGTCCATCTGCTTGTTTGTCCGTCTGCTTGTTTGTCTGTCTGCCTGTTTGACTGTCTGTCTGTTTGACTGTCTGCCTGTTTGTCTGCCTGTCTGTTTTTCTGTAATTACAAAAATTCAGCCATTGAAGAGTTAAAAGGAGGGTTGATAATAAACACATCATACGTTCGTTGATGTACATACTACAAACTGACCCTCATGCTTGTCTATAGCACACACACACATCCTCTGGATTATAATAGAGAAACTTTCTATGATTTGTCTTCTGTCTTCACATTTTTGCGTACTAATTAGTGTGTGTGTATGCCTGGGCATGTGTATGCCTGGGTATGTGTGTGTGTGCTTGTGTCTGTCCGTGTGTGGTGTGGTGTGTGTGTGTGTGTGCCTGTGCGTTGCAGGTGATTGCCGACACCAACATCAGTGCCATAGCCAGTCAGGTGGAGAGTATGTCCACTGGCACAAATCTTCTCAGCAACCCTGAGACCCAGCTGGGAGAACCACAGTAGGTGGCCCTAGATGTTTAATGTAAAGGCCTCATGCAGTGTGTGTGTGTGTGTGTTTATTAATGAAAAACCTTCAACATAATCATGTTTAACTACTGGTCTATTACCATAAGATACATTTTGTGATATCAGAAAATAGGCCTCTTCAAGTAGTAACTTTTGTCAAATTTTGTGATATATATGTATGTACAGCTCTGGAAAAAATTAAGAGACCCCTGCAAAATTATTTCTCTGGTTTTACTATTCATAGGTATGTGTTTGAGTAAAATTAACAGATTTGTTTTATTCTATATATCTAACTACTGACAATATATATCTAACTACTGACAACATTACTCCCAAATTCATTTAGAGTATTTATTTGTAGAAAACAACCACTGGTCAAAATAACCAAAAAAAGATGCATTGTTTTCAGACCTCAAATAATGCAAAACAAATTCATATTAATTTTTCAACAACAAAATACTAATGTTTTAACTTAGGAAGAGTTCAGAAATCAATATTTGGTGGAATAACCCTGATTTTTAATCACAGCTTTCATGCGTCTTGGCATGCTCTCCACCAGTCTGTCACATTGCTGTTGGGTGACTTTATGTCACTCCTGGCACAAAAATTCAAGTAGTTTGGCTTTGTTTGATAGCTTGTGACCATCCATCTTCCTCTTGATCAAATTCCAGAGGTTTTCAATGGGGTTCAGCTCTGGAGATTGAGCTGGCCATGACAGGGTCTTGATCTGGTGGTCTTCCATCCACACCTTGATTGACCTGGCTGTGTGGAATGGAGCATTGTCCTGCTGGAAAAAACAATTTTTAGAGTTGTGGAACATTGTCAGAGCAGAAGGAAGCAGGTGTTCTTCCAGGATAACCTTGCACTTGGCTTGATTCATGTGTCCTTCACAAAGATAAATCTGCCCGATTCCAGCCTTGCTGAAGCATCCCCAGATCATCACCGATCCCCCACCAAATTTCACAGTGGGTGCGAGACACTGTGGCTTGTAGGCCTCTCCAGGTCTCCGTCTAACCATTAGACTAAGAGGTGTTGGGCAAAGCTGAAAATTTGACTCGTCAGAGAAGATGACCTCACTCCATTCCTCTACAGTCCAATCCTTATGGCCTTTTGCAAACTTCAGCCTGGCTCTTCTTTGCTTCTCATTGATGAAGGGCTTTTTTCTAGCTTTGCACGACTTCAGCCCTGCCCCTTAGGAGCCTGTTTCGAACCGTCCTCGCCGTGCACTTCACCCCAGCTGCTGTTTGCCATTCTTTTTGTAGGTCACTTGATGTCATCCGACAATTGTTGAGTGACATTCGAATGAGTTGACGGTCGTCTCGGTCAGTGGAAAGTCGTTTTCGCCCTCTGCCAGTCTGTAGCTTTGTTGTCCCCAATGTCTGTTGCTTGACCTTGTTCTTATGAACCGCCAACTTTGAAATGTTCAGGATGGAAGCAACCTGACGCTCACTGTATCCCTCTGCCAGTAAAGCCAGAATTGAAACCTTTTTTTCCTCACTCAAAGCTTTTCAACTCTTTTGTCATTATTGAGGTACTACTTGCACCGTTTTTGCCATCCAGCTGGTCTTATTGCAAGAGGATAGTGAAGACCACAGCAGTGGTTTTCATAAAAACTAGATTTTGTTAAATTAGATTTGGTTCAGGTAATCACCTAATCAGTACCTCATTAAGTAAAATGAGGTGTGCCTGTGTTGGAATTTAACAGACACTGGAATGGATCGGCTGCCATGCAATGTAGAGATGCTGATTTAAGAAAAATTAGGAGTGATCTCTTAATTTTTTCCAGAGCTGTATATATATATATATATATATATATATATATATATATAGGAGAGTCCAGCCTTTTCAAGTAGGATATTTAGATGTTTATTTTACAGATTCTAAAAATTATCATTATTTCCACATTATTTCCATCCTTCACTACCTGTCTCTCCATCCTTCACCACCTCTGTATTCACCCTTCACCACCTCTGTCTCCATCCTTCACCACCTGTGTCTCCAACCTTCACCACCTCTGTCTCCATCCTTCACCACCTCTGTCTCCATCCTTCACCACCTCTGTCTCCACCCTTCACCACCTCTGTCTCCACCCTTCACCACCTCTGTCTCCATCCTTCACCACCTCTGTCTCCATCCTTCACCACCTCTGTCTCCATCCTTCATCACCTCTGTCTCCACCCTTCACCACCTCTGTCTCCCTATGATTCTGACTGTCAATAAAATCCTTTAAAATATGTAAGGAAAGTGCATGTCCATGCTCTCCCAAAAATGAAATGGGTCCATCCAGTGAGCTGTCTGGGGGGTCCTGAGAAGAGGTTTGAGAACCACTGAAACTGACCGACTAAAACAAAACGAAGCAAAGGTAAATTGACATAACAGTTTAGTTCAGTCCCCTGGCGCTTCCCTGCTCTATACAGGACTCCCAAGCCTAAGAGTATCTGCCTGGAGAAGGGTTCAGACGGCCTGGGATTCAGCATCGTAGGGGGCTTCGGCAGCCCCCACGGAGACCTGCCAATCTACATTAAGACCGTCTTCAGCAAGGTAACAAGGCCTTCTGTACTGATATCCCTCTGGGACACTAGATGGCAGCAGATTCTGCTCTCACTCTCTGTCTCTCTCTCTCTCTCTCTCTCTCTCTCTCTCTCTCTCTCTCTCTCGCTCGCTCGCACGCACGCACGCACGCACGCACACACAGATCAGTAATTATTTTAAAGAACAGAGGCAGTTGAGGTTTATAAAGCTTCAAATACTATTAAAGGAGCATTGTCATATTGCCCCCAACTTTGCCCCACTCAGCGTTCTTTTATCTCCTCTGCCTGCAGGGGGCAGCAGCGGTGGACGGGCGGCTGAAGAGGGGCGACCAGATCCTATCTGTAAACGGAGAGAGTCTGGAGGGGGCGACACATGAACTTGCCGTTGCCATACTGAAGAGACAGAAGGGGGCTGTCACCCTGGAAGTGATCTCCTAGTTTACACACACAGACACAATCACACACACACACACACACACAAGCAGACACGCACAAACATATAGGCACACCACTCCTGTACACCGGACTGAGCTCATAATGAGGGTTGAACTTTCCAACATGCAAAAAAACGGACTCTTTTCCAAGGAGTTGACTGGCACCCAAATGCCACGCTCACCCCCATCAACAACCCTTTAATGACAAGGGCAGTTGGTTCTGGAAGGATTTGGTAAATAGGTGGCACAGGATCGTGTACAGCCCTAGTGTGGTGTCGGGAGAAATGTGGGCGCCGCCACATTCAGCTGCGCCATCAAGTGCACCATGGGAAATAAGAGGACTAGGTTGGGGCCTGCAGGAAGTAGTGACACCTACCTGTGTGCTATTTTAGGAGCTTCACTGTCACGGCGGTCCAGTTTCTACGCTGACTGGGAACACAGCGTGCCTCAAAATGGCCGGCGTTTCGATAGAGAGGAGGTAAAGGGAAGCTCCGCGGTCAAACAATGTGAATATCACATTTAATTTGTCTCATGTCAGCTTTTTTTGTGTAATGGCTCTCGTGCTTCCTTCATAGAACAGCAATATGAGGTTTAGTTGGTTCGGGAGGTTTCTTCACTGTTAGCCTTGCGTTAGCTTAGCATCTTCCTTTTGGGGAGACACTGGTTGACCGTTAGCAATGTTAGCTACAGGGACTGCTATTTGGCAAACTGAGGGTGCATGGTCTCTGCATGGAACGGGCCTAGTACGGCCAAGTACAAAACTGGAACTATACATGCGCGCGCACACACGCGGTTAAATCTCCTCTTGTTGAACTATTCCTGAAATGTATTTTGTTTAACAGTGATTAAGGTGTACATTGCAAACAGAAGGATCCAGTACATTTGTCCGAATATTACTAAAGTAATTGGTAACCTGCCATTCACTTCTTAGCATGCTCGCAAGCATGACATAACACAATCTGTAGGCAGTTATAAAGGCCAACTGTTACCGGCTGGTATGTTTCTATGCAGTACCTTGTGTAGTTGTGCTACAACTAGTAAGCTTTTGTCGGTGTAACAAGGAAGCTTTGCTTTGCAAATATGAGACAGGTTAGTAGTATACGATCCGAGGCCGTGAGAAATGTATACTGTACGCATGTTTTAGCACTGTTGCGTCAGGTACATTTCTAATAGCGGTACAGTGTAATGTAGGCAATCTCAGGACTTTTATGGGGCATTGTGAGTCTGTTTGTGTGTGGGTAGGTCTGGAGGTAAGCCAAATATGCTGGGCCTGACATAGCACTGGAAGTCTATGAAATAGTGTCAAAATACAACCCTGTCTTAACTAGCCTAGTCGTAAATGTTTGTGCAACTCCCATTGTCTTTTTCACGCCAAGCAAGACAGCCCAGGCAGGTTGTGTTTTAACTGGTAGTGGCGGTGGAGGTTTTGTGCTTATGCTACTGTCAGTTGGTTCATGTACAATCCTCCACCCACTATCATTTCAAATTGTCAGTGGACTGGAAACATGCATTTCGATCAAGTGCTAATGCTTGTTCAACCAGTTTTTGTTTTATTAGTGTCGATATTACATGAATACTGTTACTAGCTTATTATTTTGTTTGTAGAAGCACCAGAATGTGTAATGTATTTTTTGTGATCATTTGTTATCATGTACCAGGGTCATGTTCAGCAAACTGAAGTGAACTGACTGGGGCCAACTACCCAAACTTGTCCAATAAGAAATTAGTGTTTTGGTTTTCCGTTGCAAAATGTTTTGCGGCGGTGTACACGTTAATAAAATGAATGAATTTAAGATTTTTTTTGTCATCAGTTGCAAGTAACTTTCAGCAGAAATTTGACATCCGCTTTTAACCCAGCCACTCCAATTTGGAGAGGAGGTAGCGGCTAACATAATGGGGTCTTGGGGAACAGTTAGGGTTAACTGCCTTGCTCAGGGGCAGAACCACAAATTATTTTTACTATGGCTGCTCATTAAACCTTTTGGTTCCTAACTAGCAGTTACTTTCCTGGCTTACAGTAACTGCTTGCCCACCGGACCAAATTGCTATGCTACCAGCTGCCATTGAATCTGCCTCATCTGTGCATGTCACTACACACAGCACTGTCCAGCTTTAAGGCCTTCGTGTTCAACAATGACAGGATATCCTGTCCCTCACTGCCAGAGCCCATCGCTCCTGTCTTTCATCGCTCCTGCATTGCTGCAACCCCTCCATGCTCACAGGAAGTGGCAACAAGCCATTTTGATGCTTTCCCTGCGTCATTTTAATTTGGCGCCAAAGAGGGAAAAAATCACTTGAAACAAGAACAGAATACCCGGACTGGCCCAATTTTCTCTTTTAAACCAATCTTCAATGCCCTAATAAATATGACCCTTATTCAGATTGAGGAGACACCTTCATGTAACTTCTAGTCACATGTGGTGTCTCTTGAGAGGCCCACTGTTTTACCCTGATTGGCTGACATGCTGGAGTGAACCGTGTGTCTGGTTTACCCTGATTGGCTGACATGCTGGAGTGAACCGTGTGTCTGGTTTACCCTGATTGGCTGACATGCTGGAGTGAACCGTGTGTCTGGTTTACCCTGATTGGCTGACATGCTGGAGTGAACCGTGTGTCTGGTTTACCCTGATTGGCTGACATGCTGGAGTGAACCGTGTGTCTGGGTGTTTTTCATACCTCAGTCGTAGTTATATGAGATCACTGAAACTAGTTCTTGATCCTTTTAAATGCAAACAGCTCTGCTATTTATTTATTTATCTCTCTCTTTCTCTCTGTCTGCATTTTTCTCTGTTGCTTTCTCGCGCTACTTTCTTTGTCTTTTGTTCTATTCTAGACTTGAGGATTCTGACTGACCTTGTGTTACGAGTGTCAGTAGGCTGTGAGTGACCGAGTGTACATATGCAGGTTTGTGTGTGTTCATCAGAAAACGTACTGATCTTCCTGTACTATCCAATGATTCTGTCTTAAAATGCCAGTAAGGATATGACTGCCCATCCTTATAGGCCCAAAGAAATCTTCATTTATGTTGTTGATGAATGGAACAAATGATCAAATCCAAAGAGACGTTCCACCCTTCACATATTGACGTATGTAATAACAACATAAGCATTTACATTATATATCTATAGAAGAAATGCAAGTTTTAAATTGAAATGTGTGTAGTCTGCTAATTGTGGTCATTCACTAATCCTCATTATGAATTCTCCTTGTTTGATGATGATTATGTATGTTTTAATAAATTCAAGGGGAGCACAATCATTTCCACCATGTCCTCACTCTGATCTCCAACTGTGGCTTTAGTGTAACATTGAAACCATTGATCTACTTCCCCAGGGTCAGATGAAACCATTTGTATGCATTTGCATTCAGTTTGACGGAAGAAACCAATCAGCGTTAGCACAATTGCTAACAAGCATTAGCATAATGACAATCTGAGATCAACTACTATGCTAGCATAAAAAATGTAGTTGAAGGGTTTAATTGCCAATACCCCAAAAGGTAATTTCATGTTGATAAATTGATAAAATCACAGTTACTTTAATTATGAGGATTGGATGATTTTATTCTTGTATGAATACTACAAGTGAAATTACAATTTAGACCCAGTTGGCTGTAGTTCTTTTAACATATCAGTAATATTTCTTTTGACATTATTATCAGTGATTCAGGAACACTATATTAAGTTGCTCTAATTATTATGTAAGTAGCATAATTTGCTGTATTCAATTGTGGTTACATGTGTTACTGTAAAACTACATGTTAGTTTTTGCAGAATGAGTTATTACACAATTGGAACAAGGAAAGCTTTCTGAATCTTATTCCTCAGGAGTTCAATACTCACTGCTGTTATTACAATTCATCCACTATTGAATTAATGTTGTAAAATTATATACATATTTGAAAATTATCTGTTCGATACCATGTGTATAACTTGCAATCCTGGTCCATTTTTATTTAACTTCATGTGGCCGCTACCATCGACTCCATAGGTAATACCTTGTGTTGAATCCACATTCAGCAAGTAAATCCTGTTACTTTATTATTCTTGCATTTAATTTCAAGAATAGTAATAACATCAGCAGTTGCACATTTAGCCTGTATTAACCTTGTAATGTATATTGTGCCTCTGGAAAGTATTCAGACCCCTTCACTTTCTCCACATTTGGCAGTGATCGCCGCTTTGTGTCTACTTATGCCTCTACCACTTGGATTTGGGCAGCTTCTCCCGTTCTTCCTCAAGTTCTGTCAGATTGTAATGGGGAGAAGTCGATCTGTGATCTTCAGTTCTTCACTGTAGGGATGTAATAAGCCAGGTGACGAGAGACACCTTGTTTTGGCCAGACATAGCGCTTGGCATTCAAACCTAATAGTTTGATTTCAGTCTCATCCGACCAGAGAATCTTTTTCCTCATAAGCCTTTCCTCATATGGCCTATGATTTTTATTCAGGAGTGTCTTCTGTCAAACTACCATAAAGGCCTGATTGATGGAGCGCTGCGGAGATGCTTATCCTTTTGTCAGGTTCTCCCATCTCTTCAGATAAATTCTTGAGCTCTTTTCAAGTGGCCATTGGGTTTTTGGTCACCGCCCTGATCAAGCCCTTCTTGCCCAGTTACTTAGTTTAGCTGGCCGGCCAGCATTAGAAAGAGTCTTGGTGGTTCCTAACTTCTTCAGTTTCACAGTGATGGAGCCCGCTGTGCTCCTGAGATCGATACATGCATTCGTAATCACCTTTTGAAGGATGATCAAAGAACACATCTTAGCTGAATTTGGAGTGTCGTGGCAAAGGGTCTGCATTTTTGGGCACAAATAATTCAGTTTTTAATTTTCAATGAATTGGCACACATTTCTAAAAACTTGTTTTTGCTTTGTTATTATGGTGTGTTAATTGTAGATTGATGTCAAAAAATTATTTATAAAGTTGTTATTATTATTTATTAAATATATAACTGTAATATGCAACAAAATGTAAGAAAGTGAAGGGGTCTGAATACTTTCCAAAGATACTATATCTGACATGTTGTTACTACAGTTAATGCTGTGTTAGTGAGTTATTAGGGCAACTTAGTGTTACCAGAAACTTCACACTTAAGGATTGTACACTTTAATGGATTTCAACACATCTTAAATGTTTTTGCTATTTGCTTGGAGTGCTTTTGGTTTATGCTCAGTGTATTTCTGAAAAGCGTGTGTGTGTGTATGTCTCAAAACATGAATCGTTGACTTAATTGGTCCTCATCAATCACATGGCAGTGACTTTGTCCTCAAAGCCATCAAGGGCTGCGTTGTCATATCCAACCTCATTTTCTATGCTCCTGTGGACACACAATACATTTACTTTACAGTGATTTATATGAATTATTGGTTGCATTAATACGCAGTACTTTCCACATTTGTTATACAAGGGGAGGAGAGGGGAATAATGGTTCCCCCTACTTGTCCTCCAACACCACATGAAGCAACATCTGATCTCACATCAAGAGAAGGACCAGGACTGGTTCTGCTTAGCTTCAGCGACCAGCCAGTAGTAGGAGGCAGAGTATATAAACATTAACCTTTTATATAAGTCACAGATAAGTGTTGTTAGAAATGTTCTACGGAATGACAGCAGTAAACACCCTGGTCAGTTTATAGGTACACCAATCTAATACTGGATTGAAGCACTTTTGTTTCCGGACCAGCCTGAATTCTTCAATGCATGGGTTCTACACAGAGTCAGGAACATCCAACGGTGCTGGCACAGTGGCGTTATACAGTTGCTATCTCATCCCAGAGATGCACTATTGGGAAGCAGTGATAAACCCGGGATTCGACCAGGCAATATTTTTCTGCTTACCAATTTTCCAGTATTGTTTATCGTATGTTCACTGGAGAAACGTCTTATTTTTAGGTGACAGGAGTGGAGCCTGGTGTGCTCTGTGACAAGGGCCAATGACTTTTGCGCTTAAGGAGGCAGTTCTTCACACTGTTGTTTTGCTGTTATTTGCCAGTTCGTGGCCCACTTGTAATCTTCCATGAATCTTGCCATTCTCCACTGTTGAGCTGTTTTTTTCAGCTGCCGCTGAAAAGTTGTTTCTAGTTTGTCACTTCTCAGCAAACTTGTTGTGCGAAACTCCAGGAGGGTGGTCGTTTCTGACACTAAAACAGACGCGCCTGGCACCGACGATCATACCATGCTCTAATTAATTTAGGTTACTTGTTTCCGCTCTTGGTAAGGTTTAATATTAACTGAATGTCTTAATACCTGTCCGCCCGCTTTATATAACATGCCATGGCCCCGTGATTCACTGTCTTCATAAACGATGGATTTCTGTGATCTGGGTGGTGTACCTAATAAACTGGCCAGTGAGTGTGTGCCTACTGGAAACATTACGATGTCCTACCTGACCATATCCAGGTGAATGTCATAGTGTTCTCCATTGTTGTTGGCGTAGTTAGTGGTCTTCTCAAAGTCATGTGCTTTGGTCTCTGGCCTTCATTCAATTGAGAACAGATGGGGAAACAAATTAGAACGCTCCCTAACAAAAATACTTTATTGTCAATCTCATGTAGCCGGGTGCCAGTGGAGACACGTGATTAGCTCGGTAACCCAGTGCATGTGCCCAACTACTCATACAATCTTGAATGGTTTATTGGTTTAGATCCTGTGTATGGCAATCAGATCCATGCTTCCTCCGTTGTTTCCTAGATGGCTCGCCTAGCTCCCTACCATCCCTCATTCGAGTCTTGAGGGAGGACCCTCGTGTCCTTTTGTCTGATGTGCTTTGGGTGGGGGCGGATGAGTTGTGCCAATAAAGACGGCGGAAGCAGGGATCTAACCACTACGAACGTGTTGACCGTCCCACTGCAGTGGTTGGGTGACCAGTGGACACTGGGATGTCGGCTCACCTCGAGACCTGACACCAGGCCTTGTTCACCAGGAACGTCACGAAGACCAGGAATAGGAAGACAGACACCGCTATGATGCCCGTCAGCCACTGGGGCAACTCCCTGACCACCTCATCTAAGAGACATAATGGGGTGAGAGCGTTACTCGACAGAAAACAAAGCCATCGTTATTGTCTTGTCTGTTCTTCGGGGGGGGGGGGTTTCATAGAGCTCCTTTTAAAACTGCCATCTTTAGTCACTGTTAAATTGACTTGTAATACAAACTTATTTGGGGCATAAACGAATACGAAGACAATATGAACAATATGAAGTCCATGGGTCGGGGAAGTTGCACATTTAAGTATTGTTCTTCAGTCTACACAATCCCATATGCAGTAAGTCTGTCTTTATTTATGATGTTCTGTAATGGGATTTTAATTATCTCGAGTTATCATACCAGTTTATCGGATTACTAACATTGCTGTCATGATATGTCCTGAGTGACACTTAATTTTCTCCTTCAGCTGATGTCTTTTAAGAAACAGGAGTCAACAAGCCCTGTGCAATGTGTCAGTCATCTCTAAGACCTACGCTAACATCATGCGGATCGTATGGAAAGCTGGAGGAGATTGAAGGACAGAAGCATTAAATGGTGACGTGAAACATTCATTGGATTCAGTTTTTCTCATTGAAATGTATAAATACACTTAATTCTGGAACTTTCAATGAATAAAAAAAGGCTTTCACACGTTTGGGGAATTAAACCACTGGTGGTTAGAATGATCAATTATCCTTCCCACTGTATTTTAAACAGTTAAGTTGTAGCAGCATATGTAGTGACATAAATACAGCTATTTCTTTATAGGCTACTGTATTCAAAACAACCATGAGTTTCAGTTCTTACCTGTTTGAGCTGTGACTACTCCTGCAGTCATCATCAGCCAAAGAATCACAGTCCCTCTCCCCATTGTTGAGTCTCACTAATCCGAAAAATGTCCTTAGATCCCAAATTTAGCTTGCAAGGAGCTTTTCTGAATAGTTGTGTTGTAACTGAGTGGGTTTGGCATGTAACATGCACATCCTGGTGCTGTAGTTGTTAAATGATTAACCCATGCTTAGACAAACAGTTGGTGATTCAGTAGAAACACAGATAAGCTCTGCTTTTTTGTTCATTTTGTGAATTGACATTTCTAGGCCGTCCTCTTTTAAAAATAAATATGAAAAGATTATTCTTTTCCTCATATCAGATCATAGGAACCTTCATCTCTGCTCCACAAATAATCCAATCGCACAAAGTTCGAGAACAATTCCGACAGTGGATATGTCATGTGCTTTAACACATGACATTTGGTACAGATTATTTTCTGCTTTGTAGCTAGGAAATACACAACTAAGGCAAAACATTAGAAAAATACATGGAAACCTACAGAGAATGCATAATATTTTTTGGAGAAGGACTTTGGCTTGGTGCACATTCAGTCATTCTCATGACCCGGACATCTAATTTGTTACTGGGAGGTGCTGGTTTAAAAAGTCATCCATTAAGCTATTTTTTGCCCGCTATGGATGTCACATTTCACAGCATTTCGACAGATAAATTTAATAGTAATAAGTAGCATTATTACCCAAACTGAACCATTTTTATTTCAAGCTTAATTAATATTGCTAACATTAACAATAATTTCTTAAACTCCAGGTAACTAATGAGTGGTTAAAGATGGATTCTGAGACTTTTGCAAATAACAAACAATTTTTTGAACCTCCCAATTTGGAGTGGAGGTGTAGTTGTTTGTATGTGCATGATTTATAAGAAGAATCACTATCATACTTCAGGTAACCATAAAATTTGAAGTTTGAAAATGGTTTTGATGACATGTAAACACATTTTTATACTTGTCATTAGAATTTGTCATTAAAAGGAATCCTGCTTTTGCATTTACAGTTAGCAGGTACTACACATTCTCAATTGGCATTTTAGTCATTCAGCAGACACTTACTAGCTTTTGTTCATGCATGCAGTAGTAGGTACAGGTACTTCATAACAGAGGAATGGCTGGGGACACTGGTGAACAATGCCTGTACTCACTGCCTGTCTATTCACCCACCCAACCGTGCATTCGTCTGTCTCTTTATCGGCCCACCTGTCTGTCTGCCTGTCTGTCTGCATATGAAGTTCATCAGCACAAGGCTTTGTCCTAACCTTAGCACCAGCCAAATTAGCAGGCCCCTTTCAGCCAACAACGCCCCTTCATTAACCGCCCACATCTCTCTAACACACACACACACACCTCAGGGGAGTAGGTTGGCTGTGATGGCCAGATAGCAGCTCTGAGAGCCAGTAGGGGCGTCTCTCCCCACTGATCCACTACACGCTGAGAATCAGCCCGTTGCTCTGTTCTCTGGGACCAGCACAACCCCCCCCCC